>JAOANR010000005.1:3482097-3496068 GCA_030278955.1 Hygrophila difformis | reverse complement strand
ACACATTATATGCGCGTTCCCATTTATTTGTCAACAAACTCGTCCACCACATTAATGAGCTTGACTACTGTACAAAAAGTGGGATGACCACTGTTCAGCTATAGAACCAACATCATCAAGATGCCATCAACAAAATTGAAAAAATCTCATTGGCATTGAGTTTAACAAACATGCAATAGTCAGAAAAGAAGTTGTTACAGCCTCTACTATACAGTGATCTTTAAAATGAAAAACCATGCTAGAAGAGGCATTATAGCCTAAGGGACAAGACATATAGAGTTTCTCTTCAACATCTCCGCCATGTAAGAACAACACATAACATCTACTCCAGAAATGGACCATCCTTTGAAGCTGCAAAGCAATGGCCAACTCAGGGCCGTTCCTGAGATTTTATGGGCCCTGGGCAGAGTGTTCATTCATATATAAAAACAAACTTATTCGGTTATTCCCTACCAAACAATTTTCGAATCCAATTGTTAAAATCTTGATCACTTACGAATTTCGGTTGCAAATTTGGCCATGGCCAAATTTTAGGATTTTCTTCCAAACATTTTTCGTAATTAAGACCAAAAAAAATCTTGTATTGATTGTTCTTAGTATTTTATGATTTCTAAATTTCTGACCATGTTTTCTCCTTATTTTACATCCACAAAAATAATTCTTGGGAGATTAATTTAGTTCCTATTTGTCAAGAATTCCCAAAAATTTGTTGAGTGGAGGAACTTTCCCATATGAGTAGAGGCAAAGATTTCTTATTTTTGAAATTTTCATGGATAATAACTAGGTTTTCAGAATAATTTTTTCTTTCACACACTAATTTGAAATTGAAAAAGTTTCCTAATTAATCAGATGGTGAATTAGAAAAGAAATTTGGAGAAACAATAAGTATTCCTAATTTAAGATAAAAGGATGTGAAGTTTTTACAAAATAAAATTACAGAAACAAAAATAATGGAACTCATGCTCTCTTTTAAAAAAAAATAAAATAAAACTGATTAAGTTTTAATAAAAACAGTTAAAAAAAAAAAAGTAAAATGGGCCCCTATTTCAATATGGGCCCTAGGCAAATGTACCATTGGCTTATGCCCAGGGCCGGCTGTGGGCCAACTTGACAGACAGTCGAGCCTTAGCTTATCTTTGTTAAGAGTGTCATCATCAAGATTTGATGTAACTCAAAACACCCATGTATTTAGATTTGATAAAGTCCCGTGCATTGCTTCATTATAAGTTTGAGGCACAACTTTATCAAAGGCTAGCACAGCACATGAATAATTCAGCATACCTCTTCCTCAACTTTTGAGGCCTTGTAGGGATTCTATCAACTGGTGCTGCTTGTGGAATAGAGAAAAATCAGCTAATATGGGCTCAAGGGTAAAAGCACTTGCTAATGATATAGAGGAGGCAGGATAGTGAATGACAGATGCAGAGTACATATATAGGAGGTGTATATTAGGAAGTGTAAAACAGATGGTCGAGTAGAAGACGTGGAGGACTAATGATCAGGAGCGAGAGCAGGCATGTGAGCGAAAATTAATCAAGAAAACAATCCTCAAAAGGCATAAGTACGTGGCTCGCAGTGGCTGTGTGTTGGGAATTCACCAAATACCTTCACAAGATCAAATTTTGCAGCGGACAAACAATTCCCAAGTTGTTAGAATTTCGCAGGAACATTAACAAAAACAAGCAAACAATCAACACAAGGATTTACGTGGAAAACCCTTCCAATTCGAAAGGTAAAAACCACGAGGCTCTTGAGCCTATCTCAAATCCACTATCACCAAAGGAGATTACACCAAGTCTGTCAAATTACAACCAAAGATGTGGCCTTTCAACAACACAAAGTCACCACAATCTCAAACTCCACCAAGAATACCAAATCGGAAAATAAGAACTTAAAACTGCTGCCCGAATAGAAAATTATACAAAAATTTTTAACCGTTGAAATTCGATCTCCACCGTACAAAATGAAGAACAAGATGTCCCGCACCTGCTGTAAAAATTTCAGCCCGATCGGACAAGATTTGATACGCCGTTTAGCCAGAAATCAGAAACTGGTTGGAGGGGATGGCTGCTGCGTTTTTCTCTCTGTTTTCTTTTCTTTCTCTGGTTGCTGTTGTGTGGCTTCAAGAGGTGAGTGTGTTGCCAGCTTCACTCAATAAATGTGTCTGGAGTAGCTCTCTTCTCCCGTCATTTTTCTTCTTTGGCAGGTGGGAGCTATTAATTATTTTTGACCATTTGGTGCACATGTTGAGAGGACCCAACAAATCTCCCCCTCTTCCCGACTATGTGGAGGAACTTGTCATCCCGACAAGTGAGCAACAAAATTCAAATTTCCATCTTGGTACACATTTCGTAAGCAAATCAGCTCCATTCTCATCTGTATGTACCTTCTCAAGGTATATCGACTTCTCATCCAACACGTCACGCAACCAATGATATCTCGTATCAATGTGTTTAGACTTTGAATGAAAGCTATGATGTTTACTAAGATGGATAGCACTTTAATTGTCACAAAATAAGGCATACCTCTCTTGTGCATAGCCAAGCTCCTTGAGAAATTTCTTCACCCAAAACATCTCCTTACACGCTTCAGTAGCTGCAATAAATTCAGCTTCAGTTGTTGACAATGCAACACATTTCTGCCTTCTAGATTGCCAAGAGATTGCTCCCCCTGCAAAGACAATCACATAACCTGAAGTGGATTTGCGAGTATCAATATCACCCGCCATATCAGCATCAGTGAAACCACGAAGGACTAAATCCTCACTTCCAAAGCAAAGTTTCAAATCTGATGTACCACGAAGATATCTCAAGATCCACTTCACAGCTTTCCAATGTTCTCTCCCAGGATTTGAGAGAAAACGACTTACAGTGCTCACACCATGGGCAATATCAGGCCTTGTGCACACCATTGCATACATCAAACTTCCAACTGCTGATGAATAGGGAACATTTTCCATATCTTTCTTCTCTTCTTCAGTGGAAGGACATTGAGAAACACTCAATTTCATGTATGTTGCCAATGGAGTACTAACAGGCTTAGCATTTTCCATATGAAATCTTTGAAGCATTTTCTGAATATAATTCTCTTGAGATAGCCAAAGTTTACCAACTTTTCTATCCCTCAAAATTCTTATGCCAAGAATTTGATTTGCAGCTCCCAAATCTTTCATAGAAAAACACTTGCTCAACTCTTGCTTCAGCTCCCTAATTCTTGAAAGACTCTGACCAAAAATTAACATGTCGTCAACATAGAGCAGCAAGATATTGAAATCATTTTCTGAGTACCTCCGCACAAATACACAATGATCAGAATAGAGCTTTCGATAACCATGCTGTTGCATCACTGACTCAAACTTCTTGTACCATTGTCGAGGAGCTTGTTTCAAACCATACAAGCTCTTTTTCAATTTGCAGACATAATCTTCTTTGCCCTGCACTTGAAATCCCTCAGGTTGCTCCATATAGATATCTTCATCTAAATCACCATGAAGAAATGCTGTCTTCATATCCATTTGTTCGATCTCCAAGTCAAGACTTGCAGCCATAGCTAACACAGATCGAATAGAAGACAATTTAACTACTGGAGAAAAGATTTCATCAAAATCAATTCCTTTTCTCTGCTCGAAGCCTTAACCACCAACCTTGCTTTATACTTTGGTGTCAATGAACCTTGTTCTTGTTTCAGCCTGTAAACCCACTTATTTTTCAGGGCTCTTTTTCCTTTTGGTAATTTCACCAACTCAAAGGTATCATTATCATGAAGAGACTTCATCTCATCTTTTATGGCATGCAACCAATGCTCTTTATCCACACTCTCAATGGCTTCATCAAAGCATTCAAGTTCTTCTTCATCAGTCAAAAGGACATATTCACATGGAGAATATCTAGTAGACTGTTGTCTATCTCTTGTAGATCTCCTGAGAGGAAACTGTTGAGCATGATCAAAATCATCATTGTCACCACCCATAGCATGTTGATCATCATCTACCTGATCTTGTTGCATATCCTGTTCTTCATCATCTCCAGCTGGTGATCGTGTTATAGGAACTGGCTCAACATCTACAAAGTCATCTTGAGCATGAGAGTCAGATTTCTTCAAATCTTCAATTGTCTAATTTTCCATAAACACAACATCACGACTCCTTACGAGCTTCTTTGTAGCTGGATCATACAATCTATAGCCAAACTCATCTTGACCATAGCCCAAAAAGATGCACGGCTTGCTTTTCACATCAAGCTTTGATCTCTTATCTTTTGGAACATGAACATAGGCTTTGCAACCAAAGACTCTTAAATGATCATATGATGAACTTTTACCTTTCCAAACTGCATCTGTAACATCTCCATTGAGAGCAACTGTGTGAGTCAAATTTATCACGTGTGTAGCTGTCAATAAAGCTTCACCCCAAAAGGTCTTAGGAAGTTTTGACTCTACCAGAAGACATCGAACTCTTTCCAATAATGTTCGATTCATTCTCTCAGCTAACCCATTCAACTGAGGTGTCTTTGGAGGCGTCTTTTGATGTCGAATCCCCTATTTCCTGCAATAATCCTCAAATGGTCCACGATACTCTCCCCCATTATCAGTACGGATGCACTTCAACTTTCTTCCAGTTTGTCTTTCAACTAAAGTATGTAAATCCTTGAATTTATCAAGCACTTGATCCTTTGATCTCAACACATAGACCCATAGCTTCCTGGAATGATCATCAATAAATGTCACAAAATAAGATGCACCATGATGTAATGATTTTCACTACTCATATTTTACCACAAGCGGATGTTTGTCATCAAGTAATAAAAACCGGTGAATACCGGGTCGAACCCAAGGGAATTCAGAATATTATTTCATTCTGGAGAAAACTTAGTCATTTTAAGTTCATTAATAATATATATATTATATTTTGAAAAGAGTTTTTTTAATTCTAATGGTGATTAAATTAAAATGATAGCATTAAATTTAAAAATAAAGCAAGTTAAAAATTTAAAATAATAAAAATAAAGATAAGATATATGCTTGTAATGATTTAGAACATGCCATCTTTATATAAAAGTGAAATTGCATAATGATTTAGCATTTCCCAATGTCTAAAAAGATCAATTTCAGCAGATTTAATTATTTTATAAAGATTAAATATATGCCAATTTCCTAATTTTCATAATTTGTAAAAACAGACTTCATGGAAGCAAATTAAATTATCTAACATTCTACAATCATCAGTCTAGGCATAAATTTGAGTCTTTCCCAAGCATACAAATTTTCCTATAGTGATCATACGGCACATTTTATTTCCCAAATCAGCGTGTACATGCCATAATCTATTTTAATATGATTTATTCCCAAGACCGGTATTAAAATCTAATTTCCACTTTTTATCTCTCGATTTAGCAAAGCATAAATCATACAGATTAGATTCTAACATTTAATTATGCAGAATAGTGTAAATAATCTAATAAACATGATAAAATATTGATAAAACATGGTAAAGTGGATTTTAATACTAAATTTAGAATGTGAACAGATTAGGATTGTTATTAGATTAATGTAGACAGAATATGCAGAATGATCGATCATTTGAAATTTAGCAGATTGTGAACATGAAATTTAGAATTCTACCAAAACAGATTTATCGATCATACAATACATTCCACAAATAATCCTAATTCAGATTTCAACATCATAGCAGATTAATCCAGATTTAAAATATAAACATCGATTATTTCTATTGCTTCCATAAAACATAAATTTGTACTTCAAATGTGATTCTGAACTCCCGTTCTAGAACACTTCTAACACAAACAACATAGAAATCCGTTTACAAACATAAAAACAGTAGGAAATTATGTTTAAAAGCAAATCCTAAACATTACAAAGCGAGAAAAAGAAAGACAACATGTGATACCCATAAAATATTAATAATGGTTATAATAATACATAATAATAATAATGATAATGGACATATAAATTAATTAGTAAGTAATAGATATACATAAGATTTAAAAGTGATTTAAATCAAGTCAATCCCAACCGATGGAATATGAGGTAGAGAAGAGAGGGATAGTTGTTAGACTCAAATCTTAATTTAAAGTCACCAAATCCCCCAAATCTTGCTAAGTAAACTGCCGATCTCTAGGAAAAAAATAGAGTTGTATAAATAGATCCTGCCATAATACTTGAAACCCTAAATTCTCATCATAGCCGAGTGGAGTTGAGCAGTCTTCCAAGGGAGTTTCGTGGCCGACCGTTCTGTCCAGTAGCAGTAGCAATTTCGTAGCCTTCCCTTGCTAATTGAACTGTAAGTTATCCCTACAATCCTATATTTGTTCAATCCGTCAAATAACTTGTCAAATAACCCTGGTACGAAGCTATGCCATCACTGCTATATTTTAATGTTGGAGTCTACGAATTGGTTTGGAGTCATTAAATGATTTTTGCTAGGTGTGGTCGGTCATAGGAGATTCTTCTGATGGGTCTTGCAGAATTGTCCAAGTGTATGCATACTAGTTATTTAAATTATTTTAGCACCTCTTTGAAAAAGAGTCTATACCTGCTATGTCTTTTTTCTTATGTTCGGATTCCTATATCTCTACAAAATGGTCGGCTATATGTGTCATCCTTATTGGTTTCATTGAATTATTTCTCCAAGTAAATATACTAATTGTTTAAGCACTTCGTGGGTTCTCTTGAGTCATATATAGTGCCTGTATTGTTGGAGCATTATTAATATGGTCATCTCATTATACAATTGATAGCTACAAATGCACTTGTTGAGAGTGATGAAATTTTCTTACTGGATTCATGTTTTGTTAGGTCGGTGTACAAATATATGTGCTACATATTATTACTCTGGATATGGTAATAATTGAGGGAAGGGAAATAATGGTGGTCGTGGTTAAATGGACTGTTAAACATAAAGTAAAACTGTTAGAAACAAATTAAAACAAATACATATTTATGTGGATCGATTGGTATTGACGAGGAGATACTTATGTGCGGATTATGCGGATTTTTACGGATTATGCGGTTGAGGGGCAGGACTGTGACGGGTCTCCAGCGACGAAATTTGCCCCCTCTGTCACAAATCAAATTAAATCTAGGTTGACGAACCTTTGAATATGCAGTATTGTGGGTCTAAACCCCTAACCTCGCCTGCGGGCCTAGGTTAGGGCACCGGTGCTGTAGGTTTAGACAAATTTTTGCGGATTATGCGGTAAAAAGTGTCCTCGTCAATATTAATTCACCGTCACTATTATTTTTGCGCTTATGTCTTTTCTTTGGTGTTGTCCTTATGGAACCGTGGGTTAACTTACCAGTTTATACTGAGTTGTGTGTGTGTTTTTCTTTTCTCTTTTTCAGGATTCGCAAGTGAGTGGGCATGGCACGTGCACGCATTGGGATGGGATTTTCAAGTTTTATTTTTAGCTAATAAAAATTATCTTTAAATTCATAATGTCTTCTGCATAATTATTTTTGAAACATTTGTGGATGATGCATGATTTGAGAATAAAAGTTATGTTTTCTTAGTAGAGCCTTAGCATCTCTTGGACATGTGTGTGTTATGGTATTTTATCCAAGAGATGTGGCGGTAACATCCCCTTTATTTTGATGTTTTGAAAATGGGGGTGTTACACAACACCTAGAATGCGAAGAACACAGTCAGAAAGACGTTCTGATCAATTCCTCCGGCATGATTCGGTGTTATCGGTCTTCTTCTCCAAAGTTGCAGAGCGTTTCCAGATAGTTTCTGATGATAAAATGAGTCTGCCTGGCGAAATGAGGAAGAAACGGGCTTTAAAACCGTTTTCGGGAGGTTAGAAAACCTCCAAACCGCGACTGTGGCGCCCAAAACGGCGCTCGGAAGGGGTTTCAGGCGCCACCAAGAAGAGTTGGCGCATCCTGACAATTTTCTCAATTTTCTGATTGCGGTGCCAAAAGTGGCGTCTGGAGGCTATTTTAGGCGCCACCAAGAAGGTGCGGAGCATTCTGAAGCTTTTTCCCAATTTTCTGATTGCGGTGCCAAAAGTGGCGCCTGGAGGCTGTTTTAGGCGCCGCCAAGAAGGTGCGGAGCATTCTGAAGCTTTTTCACCTCTGAAATTTTTCTAAGTGTTGAAACGGTGCCTGATGCGGTGCTCGGAAGGCAATTTAGGCTCCGCAATGCCTGTGCGGAACCTCCTGGGAAGATCTCAACTCCGAATTTTTCTAAGTCTGAATCTTGGCGCATATCACATTAAATATTCCTTATCTTCCAAAATAAAGCTTCCGAACATTGCTTTTCATCATTTAAATGCCTGAAACAACAATGCAATGCATTAGGTTTGCCAAAGTCTTATTAAAAATACATAAAAACATGGTAAATTTAACCTCAATAAGTCAAATCTAACCATGATCACTTGAAAAATAAAAACACATGAAATATACCTAAAAGTGAAATGAATTAAGGTAAAATGCACTAATTTTGGACATATTTTAGTACAATTTAAGCTTCTATAAGTGTGGTTTCACAGGGTGCATCAACATCCTCACACTTAAATATTGCTCGTCCCTTGAGCAATGAAATTAATTAGAGCAAATCCCAGAAAATAGACCTCAATTATGTCAAAATCTTCACTTAGCTACCTAAACTTTTTTATTGGAAAAAACTAAACCTCAACTTTGAAAAGTTGGAAAAAACTAGACCGCCACTCAAATAAACTTTTTTTAAATATCATTTCTCACCCCTTTACTTTGTTTTCTTTCTTATTTTAACACAAAACTTCTTATTCCATTAAATTTATAATTCTTTTTAATGTATCTTAACAAATAATTGGCCCGACATGTTTGTGTAAATAATTTATAACTCTAAATCTAGATTTTTTAATATTTAAAGCTTCTAAGAAAATTTAATTATTTAAATATTTATATTTACTGAAAAATATATGGAATGATAATATATATATATTTGATTAAATAGAAGTATATCTCAAATTATATTTAATTGAGCCCAACAATAGTATAATTAAATTTATGAAACTATAATGAAAGTAATCATAAATTTATTATATTATAGTAACTTTTGTGTTTGACATCATTTGTCATCTCAAATTATATTTTATTGAGCCCAACAATAGTATAATTAAATTATGAATCTATAATAAAAGTAATTATAAATTTATTATATTATAGTAACTTTTATGTTTGACATTATTTGTCATAATAATTAAGTATAAATTAGTATTACAAAAAATAAAAATGAATATCTTTAAATAAATTTTTATATAAATGAAACAATAAAAAGAAGCTTAATGAATATCATGTGAAATTTTTTAAAAAAAAATATGTTGCGTTCATTATATGTTAAGATTTATCAAGAAACTTATAAATTTAATGGGAATAAAAACTTTTGGTGTTAAAATAAGAAAGAGAAAAAGTCAAGGGGTGAGAAAGAATATTTCAGAAAAGTTTATTTGGGTGGAGGTCTAGTTTTTTCAACTTTTAAAAGTTAAGGTCTAGTTTTTTTCAATAAAAAAGTTTAGGTACCTAAGTGAAGATTTTAACATAATTGGGGTCTATTTTTTGGGATTTGCTCAATTAATTAACACATCAACATGCCAATTAAGATAATAAAGATGAAGTCACTATAGTTCTGCCAAATCATAGATTTCAACAACGCAATGAGCTAAAAGGGTTCAAAGTTTAATGTGCTAGAACAAGGTAAATTGTCATGCACCAGCTGTCAAAACCAGGTATCCAAAACACTTACAGTACAAAAGGCGCATCAATCACACATAGCAACTCGAAATGGGAGAGGAAATAATGTAAATATGCTTTTCTATTCCTGTCTTCAAATATGCTCAATTAATGACTCGGTTTCACAATTATTCAAGACACTTTGGCTGAGTTGTAGACGGTTGAATTCCAAAAGCTACTCATGTCTAAGAATACGTGCCAGTCATATAGCCAAGAGTTTATAATTATTTTGTTTAATACCCCTTTATTTCAGTTTTTTTTTTTTTGATCTTGCATTTTCTAATTTTTCTTTTCTTTTTCTTTTTACAAGATAACTTTTTTTATAGGGGTCTTACTCTGACTTTATTTGTAACTAAGCATTTAAGGAGACATGGAACGAGCATATTCATATATAAATAATGATAATTCTCCACATAACAAATAAACCAGTCTAATTAATCAAAGGCTTTCTGCAAGGTAAGTAGAATCGTCACCAAAGTTCGAACAACTAGCATGACAATTTAACAAAGTCTAGGACTTTAAACTAAGAATCATAATGCTCATTAAGTTGTAAAATCGGATCTAAGCAGAACAGTTAGACTTATACTCGAATTTTCTTAAGATTGGCTGTGATGTGGTAATTCAAATAATAGCACACCGTGAAAACACAATTTAATCTAAAATATTTAACATATCCAACCTACTAGCATTTACCATATTTATTCAAAGCATAAAGAAATATTAAAAACATAACTAAGCTCTTACCAAATTACTTCATGCAGATTGACAAATATAAAACATGAATAGATCACACCTGGAATGTTTAGGACTCTGAATTTCACTTCATCATCACGACTGTCATCTTGCTCCTTTGTTGGCATATCCTGCTTCTAATATATATATATATATAGCAATTACTTAAGCAAATATGATTGTTAGTGCATATGGGATTTCCTTAAGTAATCAGAATCATAAAACACCATCCATAATTCAAATTATAACATTTAACAACAATTTCCAGCAACTTTAATAAGTATGGACAGATTTGATAGATAATAAATTTCAGAATTCACCAAAAGCAAAACATCATAAGTTCTAGAGCAGAATTTACAGCAAAATGCCAACAACTATAGCATAATATACCCTCATTCTTCATGATAACTCAACCCTGGATAATGTACTAAATAAATGATTTATACATTGAATAAACTAAATGGACATGTTGATGAAGAATTTCGAGAATGTGACCATAATAAAAACTCCTCCATCCTCACACTTAAACTGAACTACCAGTTTAGTTTAAGTGCATAATGAAAGATTTAAAATGTGGGATTAAAACTTTTTAATTTCAAAAATAAGAATATAGCATGCATTTAAAAAGTTAGACTGAATTAGATCATACCTTTTAAATAGATAAAATTTTCAGCTTTTATAATATGATCTATATATCATAATTTATTGATTTTAATGCCTGCATTGTGTAAAATCATAAAGATTCGACACTTCAACAACATTAATCCCGCTTCTTTCATCAATTATCATGGTTATTTACTTTCCTATTATCAAATCAACAACTCACAACATTCCAGTTTACTATGATTTAAGTAAGAGCTATTTTATTAGAATTAAAAACATGTATAAATATAACTTAAATATAAATGTAAACTTAACCACATGCTCACCATATTAAATACAATAAACCACCTAAGTAGTGCATAGCAGAGCAAACCAATATTCATAGCAAAAACGTCCAACGAAGTAGCGAGGTATTTCTTACACATTATTTGTGGAACCCCAAATTGAAGCTTTGAAGCACTTTAACAAGAAATCCCAAATTTGAGAAGCTATGGTTCTTGAGCCTCAATTTCAGCTTCAATTATCGAGTACATTTCAGCTTCTACTTTCACCACATAACATTTACTACTTAATTATTAAATTAGAAATATGGTGGACATATTTTATTAACAAAATTAAAAACCTGAACAAATAAGCATAATGTGACATAAAATGAAAATAAAGACATACATAAACCATAAATATGATAATAAAGACAAATAAAAACAGATTATTATTATTATTATTTTATTTTTTTTATTTTTTTATTTTTTTTGGAACTGTGGTGGAAAAGAAATTGAGGATGATGACTGCGGTTGTGAGATTGAATAGAGAGATGAATGTGAAAGAGAGAACATGAGGGAGATTACTATTTTTTATTATTATTATTATTATTATTATTATTATTATTATTATTATTATTATTATTATTATTATTATTCTTTTTAAGGTTTAAATTAAATGGTAGGTTTTTAACCCAATTAGAGGATCAAATATTAATTTTAAGCGAATTGAGGATGAATTGGAATGGATTTTAAGTATAAAAGTTTGTAAAAATCCGAGTTTGGCAAAAACCCAGTGGTTCTCATTTTATGCTACATATGGTAATCAAACAAGTGTTTACGCGTCATTGGTGAAAATGATGCCCAAAATGCGTTGCTTGTGTTACTTTTGGCGCTTAACTGAGTTTTCGAAAACCATTTATGAAGAGTGACATCTAAATTCAGTTTTGTGCAAATTTTGTAGCAAAAATTAGGGTGTGATTTGCTTAATCGAAACATAATATTCCATCCATTTTCCTATTCATCTTAAGAAAAATTATCCTAATTAGTTCTAATCATCTCCTATAAATATTTATAAAATTATGTTTATTTTCATCAATCCCTCTCATCAATTTATCTCAACCTTTTCTCCTCTTTTATTTAAATCACCACAAAAATTCTTTCAATTATTGATCACTTCCTTTCTTGTCTCGTCTCATTTCAAATGCATAAGAATCGCTTCAAATTACATATAATGAAAATCATGTAAGAACCACTTTTTTTATAGTTAGTAAGACATATAAACTAAAATAAAAGAAAATCAAACATATTAAGAAAAAGATACAAATAACTATTACTAAGCATGCAAAGGCAGTATGTGAATTCCCTTTCCTAATCAGCTTTCAAAGACAAATGCATCATTTTCTAAATTAAAGGTCTAAATGGTGGGTGCACTTCCATGATCCTGTCATTCATGAGTTATAAGGTCAAATTGCACATCTTTATACAACAATTTAAATAAAGGTAATGCAATCATAGGAGAATTATTGATAAACATTGTATAATATCAGCATTACCTTAAAAAAAAAAACTCATTAAAGTTGTACTGTTGTCAAGAAGTGGAATTTAATCTCAAACTTTAGATCTAGCATCTGTTCTCAACACTTGATGTAATGCAATTAATTAAAAGTAATCTAATTTATTAATAAATACGTACCTCAAGTGTGTTGGTAATACCTTTAAATAACGTGTAGGTGGCTTTTCAATCGAAGCTAGCCATTTCAAATCCTCAATTATATATGCTGCATGCACCTCGCCGCCATCCTCACACTTGTTCTCTTGCAAATCTTTCTCTTTGTTAGATGAGAAACTCAATATTCTTTCAAATTTCAGGATCACAAACTGATTTAGCTCGATGCCCTTGCACGACATAGAATAGCAAAAAGTTATAACAATATTTATAAAGTATAAGTAATATAAATATATTTAAATGAACTTAAAACAATATAATTATCACAATAATTCCCCGGCAACGGCGCCAAAAACTTGATGTAATGATTTTCACTACTCATATTTTACCACAAGCGGATGTTTGTCATCAAGTAATAAAAACCGGTGAATACCGGGTCGAACCCCAAGGGAATTCAGAATATTATTTCATTCTGGAGAAAACTTAGTCATTTTAAATTCATTAATAATATATATTATATTTTGAAAAGAGTTTGTTTAATTCTAATGGTGATTAAATTAAAATGATAGCATTAAATTTAAAAATAAAGCAAGTTAAAAATTTAAAATAATAAAAATGAAGATAAGATATATGCTTGTAATGATTTAGAACATGCTATCTTTATATAAAAGTGAAATTGCATAATGATTTAGCATTTCCCAATGTCTAAAAAGATCAATTTCAGCAGATTTAATTATTTTATAAAGATTAAATGTATGCCAATTTCCTAATTTTCATAATTTGTAAAAACAGACTTCATGGAAGCAAATTAAATAATCTAACATTCAGCAATCATCAGTCTAGGCATAAATTTGAGTCTTTCCCAAGCATACAAATTTTCCTATAGTGATCATACGGCACATTTTATTTCCCAAATCAGCGTGTACATGCCATAATCTATTTTAATATGATTTATTCCCAAGACCGGTATTAAAATCT
>JAOANR010000005.1:3445033-3481597 GCA_030278955.1 Hygrophila difformis | reverse complement strand
TATCCTAATTAGTTCTAATCATCTCCTATAAATATTTATAAAATTATGTTTATTTTCATCAATCCCTCTCATCAATTTATCTCAACCTTTTCTCCTCTTTTATTTAAATCACCACAAAAATTCTTTCAATTATTGATCACTTCCTTTCTTGTCTCGTCTCATTTCAAATGCATAAGAATCGCTTCAAATTACATATAATGAAAATCATGTAAGAACCACTTTTTTATTGTTAGTAAGACATATAAACTAAAATAAAAAGAAAATCAAACATATTAAGAAAAAGATACGAATAACTATTACTAAGCATGCAAAGGCAGTATGTGAATTCCCTTTCCTAATCAGCTTTCAAAGACAAATGCATCATTTTCTAAATTAAAGGTCTAAATGGTGGGTGCACTTCCATGATCCTGTCATTCATGAGTTATAAGGTCAAATTGCACATCTTTATACAACAATTTAAATAAAGGTAATGCAATCATAGGAGAATTATTGATAAACATTGTATAATATCAGCATTACCTTAAAAAAAAAAACTCATTAAAGTTGTACTGTTGTCAAGAAGTGGAATTTAATCTCAAACTTTAGATCTAGCATCTGTTCTCAACACTTGATGTAATGCAATTAATTAAAAGTAATCTAATTTATTAATAAATACGTACCTCAAGTGTGTTGGTAATACCTTTAAATAACGTGTAGGTGGCTTTTCAATCGAAGCTAGCCATTTCAAATCCTCAATTATATATGCTGCATGCACCTCGCCGCCATCCTCACACTTGTTCTCTTGCAAATCTTTCTCTTTGTTAGATGAGAAACTCAATATTTTTTCAAATTTCAGGATCACACACTGATTTAGCTCGATGCCCTTGCACGACATAGAATAGCAAAAAGTTATAACAATATTTATAAAGTATAAGTAATATAAATATATTTAAATGAACTTAAAACAATATAATTATCACAATAATTCCCCGGCAACGGCGCCAAAAACTTGATGTAATGATTTTCACTACTCATATTTTACCACAAGCGGATGGTTGTCATCAAGTAATAAAAACCGGTGAATACCGGGTCGAACCCCAAGGGAATTCAGAATATTATTTCATTCTGGAGAAAACTTAGTCATTTTAAGTTCATTAATAATATATATATTATATTTTGAAAAGAGTTTGTTTAATTCTAATGGTGATTAAATTAAAATGATAGCATTAAATTTAAAAATAAAGCAAGTTAAAAATTTAAAATAACAAAAATAAAGATAAGATATATGCTTGTAATGATTTAGAACATGTCATCTTTATATAAAAGTGAAATTGCATAATGATTTAGCATTTCCCAATATCTAAAAAGATCAATTTCAGCAGATTTAATTATTTTATAAAGATTAAATATATGCCAATTTCCTAATTTTCATAATTTGTAAAAACAGACTTCATGGAAGCAAATTAAATTATCTAACATTCTGCAATCATCAGTCTAGGCATAAATTTGAGTCTTTACCAAGCATACAAATTTTTCTATAGTGATCATACGGCACATTTTATTTCCCAAATCAGAGTGTACATGCCATAATCTATTTTAATATGATTTATTCCCAAGACCGGTATTAAAATCTAATTTCCACTTTTTATTTCCCGATTTAGCAAAGCAGAAATCATACAGATTAGATTCTAACATTTAATTATGCAGAATAGTGTAAATAATCTAATAAACATGATAAAATATTGATAAAACATAGTAAAGTGGATTTTAATACTAAATTTAGAATGTGAACAGATTAGGATTGTTATCAGATTAATGTAGACAGAATATGCAGAATGATCGATCATTTGAAATTTAGCAGATTGTGAACATGAAATTTAGAATTCTACCAAAGCAGATTTATCGATCATACAATACATTCCACAAATAATCCTAATTCAGATTTCAACATCATAGCAGATTAATCCAGATTTAAAATATAAACATCGATTATTTCTATTGCTTCCATAAAACATAAATTTGTACTTCAAAAGTGATTCTGAACTCCCGTTCTAGAACACTTCTAACACAAACAACATAGAAATCCGTTTACAAACATGAAAACAGTAAGAAATTATGTTTAAAAAGCAAATCCTAAACATCACAAAGCGAGAAAAAGAAAGACAACACCTAGAATGCGAAGAACACAGTCAGAAAGACGTTCTGATCACTTCCTCCGGCATGATTCGGTGTTATCGGCCTTCTTCTCCAAAGTTGCAGAGCGTTTCCAGATAGTTTCTGATGATAAAATGAGTCTGCCTGGCGAAATGAGGAAGAAACGAGCTTTAAAACCGTTTTCGGGAGGTTAGAAAACCTCCAAACCACGACTGTGGCGCCCAAAACGGCGCTCGGAAGGGGTTTCAGGCGCCACCAAGAAGAGTCGGTGCATCCTGACAATTTTCCCAATTTTTCTGATTGCGGTGCCAAAAGTGGCGCCTGGAGGCTGTTTTAGGCGCCGCCAAGAAGGTGCGGAGCATTCTGAAGCTTTTTCCCAATTTTCTGATTGCGGTGCCAAAAGTGGCGCCTGGAGGCTGTTTTAGGCGCCGCCAAGAAGGTGCGGAGCATTCTGAAGCTTTTTCACCTCTGAAATTTTTCTAAGTGTTGAAACAGTGCCTGATGCGGTGCTCGGAAGGCAATTTAGGCTCCGCAATGCCTGTGCGGAACCTCCTGGGAAGATCTCAACTCCGAATTTTTCTAAGTCTGAATCTTGGCGCATATCACATTAAAATTCCTTATCTTCCAAAATAAAGCTTCCGAACATCGCTTTTCAGCATTTAAATGCCTGAAACAATATTGCAATGCATTATGTTTGCCAAAGTCTTATTAAAAATACATAAAAACATGGTAAATTTAACCTTAATAAGCCAAATCTAACCATGATCACTTGAAAAATAAAAACACATGAAATATACCTAAAAGTGAAATGAATTAAGGTAAAATGCACTAATTTTGGACATATTTTAGTACAATTTAAGCTTGTATAAGTGTGGTTTCACAGGGTGCATCACACCACTAAATGAATGTACCTTCAACGGACCGAAGACATCTGAATGCACCAAGTCCAGTAAATTCTGCATTCGTCGAGGTTGATGAGTTTTGATTGAAACTCGATGTTGCTTTCCTGCAAAACAATGTGGACATTTCTCCAAATTTGCATTATTCAATCCAGAAATAGCATTTTTTTCTCACCAGAGTTTCGAGGCCTTTAGCACTTATATGACTCAACCTCCTGTGCCATAATTCAGGGGAATTCTGCTTCTCCACCAGGTTCACAGCATCACTGGAAACTGAAGCATGCAACGAATATAAGTTTGATCTCAGTATCTTACCTTTAGCAACCACAAGAGATCCTTTATTCAGTTTCCATATACCATCACAGAAATTATTTACATAACCATCTTTATCAAGTCTCCCAACAGAAATCAGATTCATACGAATATCCGGTGCATGTCTGACATCCTTCAATCGCAATGTAGATCCATTGGCTATCTTCAAACAAATATCACCTGTGCCGAAACTTCAGATATACCATTATTTCCCATCCTTAATGAACCATACTTACCAGCATTGTAAGTAGAAAAGAAATCCCTTCTTGACGTGACATGGACTGCAGCACCTGTACAGCAAACCAACTAACATCAGAGGAAATTGTATTCACTGCATTTTCATCAAAGACAACAACGAGATCGTCCTTTGTAGTCGTGGCAACATGACTAGCATCCTCAGACTTTTCTGCACCTGCATTCCTGTTATCATTCTTCCACTTGAAGCAATATTTCTGGATATGGCCTTTCTTGTGACAATAGTGACACTCAACATTCTTGTATCGAGATTTGGATTTGCTCCTTTGTCTGCCCTTATCAACATTTCTGGTTTTCTGTCTCCCCCTATTCTCTGCAACGAACAATTCATTCTGTGACGATGATGAACCTTGAGTTTTTCTCCTCATCTCCTCATTCATGATTCCACCTTTGGCATAATCAAGAGTCATTGCACCATCAGGAGCAGAATTAGTGTGTGACACCCGGAATGTCTCCCACTTATCAGGCAAAGTATTCAACAAACATAATCCAAGAATCTCATGATCAAATTTCACTCCAACATTTGACAATTGATCCAACAACCCCTGGAATTCATTCACATGATCAGCAATAGGAACATCTTCCTTATACCTCAATTGTATTAATTGTTTCAGCAAGAATAACTTATTATTCCCTGTCTTTGAAGCATAAAGCTTTTCAAGCTTATCCCACAACGTCTTGGCATGTGTCTCATTAGCAACCAAATTTAACACATTATCATCGACCCACTGTCGAATAAAACCACACACTTGTTGATGCTCAAAAGCCCAATCCTCATCTGATTTAGATTCTGGCTTCGAAGTAGCAAACACAGGTAGATGCAGACTTTTTACAAATAGAAGATCTTTCATCTTCCCCTGCCATTTGTGATAATTCATCCCGTTCAATGAAATCATCCTGCTTGTGTTAATTTCCATAATTCTAACAACAACAACCTCTCTGATACCACTCTGTTGGGAATTCACCAAATACCTTCACAAGATCAAATTTTGCAGCGGACAAACAATTCCCAAGTTGTTAGAATTTCGCAGGAACATTAACAAAAACAAGCAAACAATCAACACAAGGATTTACGTGGAAAACCCTTCCAATTCGAAAGGTAAAAACCACGAGGCTCTTGAGCCTATCTCAAATCCACTATCACCAAAGGAGATTACACCAAGTCTGTCAAATTACAACCAAAGATGTGGCCTTTCAACAACACAAAGTCACCACAATCTCAAACTCCACCAAGAACACCAAATCGGAAAATAAGAACTTAAAACTGCTGCCCCGAACAGAAAACTATACAAAAATTTCTAACCGTTGAAATTCGATCTCCACCGTACAAAATGAAGAACAAGATGTCCCGCACCTGCTGTAAAAATTTCAGCCCGATCGGACAAGATTTGATACGCCGTTTGGCCGGAAATCAGAAACTGGTTGGAGGGGATGGCTGCTGCGTTTTTCTCTCTGTTTTCTTTTCTTTCTCTGGTTGCTGTTGTGTGGCTTCAAGAGGTGAGTGTGTTGACAGCTTCACTCAATAAATGTGTCTGGAGTAGCTCTCTTCTCCCGTCATTTTTCTTCGTTGGCATTGGCAGGTGGGAGCTATTAATTATTTTTGACCATTTGGTGCACATGTTGGGAGGACCCAACACTAACACTGTGGTGGAGGGAGAGGATGAGGATGAGGAAGAGAACATAGCAGTTCTGCATGCTGCTTGCTTAATGATTGATTGATTGTTGTTTTTGGTTGCTGTATTAGTTCTCTCATCGCTATTCTGTGTTTTTAGTTCCATGGCTCCAGCCAGCCACTGTGACCGAAGAAAAATGCTGCTCTCATAATTCTCTTGTGATTTGTGGAAACTTTCACTGGATGATTTCAGGTTTTGTGTAGCTTGTTTCGTTTTCGGACTGCTAGTAATTGGATGCTTGATGATGGTAATAGATCATAATTTTCCAAGAAAAATTTAGGACAAGGCTTGATGATGCTATAATTACACATTTCTTTTTACTATCATTTACTCCGAATCTATTTTATTGATTGATGGGAGGTTCAATTAACAAAAATAAATGAATTTCCAATTGGTGACAGAAAACTAACAATCATCATATCCTTTTATGTTACGAAAGGAGGAAAGCCCATCTTTCTTCTCTCCACCTTGAAAAGTGCCCAATATTCAATTTACTAGTAATAAAGGGTGACCACCCAAGAGCGCCAATTGAACCATATCAAACCCTAACCCCTGCTTCAATTCCCCCAATTTGCTTGAAAATTATGCGATTCGCTAAATCCGCTTTGCGTTTGCGACGATTATGGTCTAGCTTGAATCCCAGTTATGGCGGCCGGCGTCTTGCATCGCTCTCCGAGGAACCCCTTGCTCATCATGCTGATAATCTTGTCCGTTTTCGCTCTACACTTCAGTTTATTTCGTTGATTTTTGCTGCGCCGGTAGTCATTTGTTGACCACTTTACTGAATTTCAGGTGCTTTTTGAAGGTAGAGCTAATTCCAGAACTGCGATTCTGAACAGGCCGGCTTCTCTCAACGCTCTCAACACCCCATTGGTTAGTTCGGTGTGCCGTGAATGTAGATTCAATCGAAATGTTCGTTAAGATTTTGCTTGATTGGATTAGAGCATCCGCTTTGAAAAATTGGATAGGCTCTTTAGGCGTCTGTTTAAAAAAATTTGCCGTTTTCAAAAACCTTGTTGAAAGATTAATGTTTTTTTTTTAATATATATATATTTTTTAAGCAGCATCCAGTAACGCCGAAAGCGGGCTAATTGATCAACCACAAATGATTTCGCTTTCTTTTCCATTCTCCCTATTCTCTTCATCAAACTTGCTCTATGTATATTGAAATGCTCTTTGATGTTGTGCTCGATACAATTAAGCCACATTTTGGTTGATACTATGTAGAATGAAGTATCATGAGTAATTTGTCTAATTTTTTTAGTACTCACAAAATTGGAATCTATGCTGCAATACAGATAGCCAGGCTTCATAAGCTGTACCAAGATTGGGAAGATGATCCTGCTGTCCGGTTTGTAGTTCTGAAGGTACTTTCATGACCTTCCTATGGCCAGAGCAATTGTCTTTCCCTGAAATCATGGGTTTCTTTTTTTGCGCTTTTAACCCCATTGGTTTGATTCTTTTTAAGGGTGAGGGCAAGGCTTTTGCAGCTGGTGGAGATATTGTGGCTCTATATAAGATGATAAAGGAAGGTAGAAATTGAAGTTTACCTTAAAAATATATGGCACACCCCCACATGTCCCTTTGCATCGAACTTGTGAATTTTGTGCCTGTGGTATAAAGCATTGTGCTCCGAAATATACAATTGTGATGTAGTTATCAGTATTACCATTGTTTTCTCACAGAATTGAGTTTAATATGTTCTTCTGGAGTGTTGATTCACCCTGTGTACCTCCACTTCCCTCTCATGTTTTCCTTTATTTGGCATCAAGATTGTCATTTGGTGGCTGGATGCATTGATATCAGGAATGTATCTACTTGGTTTTGCCTGCATGGATTATGTGCAATACATTTACTGGAACCATGTTCATGATGCTGTCATTTTTGGTGAAATATTTCTGCCATTGCATCTTGTCATCGTTTGGCAGTATTGAGATGTCTTGACATTGCTTTGCTGCCCTTGGCTCTGCACTTTTCATTCATTAATTTTGTAAAAATAATTATAGGCTATGTTTCAATTCATGCAGGGAACCAAGAACCTTGCAAACATTTCTTCTGGACAATATATAGTTTTATATACTTTCTTGGTACTTATTTGAAGCCACATGTGAGTATCTTTAAGTTCGCATTTGTATGTATAGTTATTAATGCAGAGTATCACTTGCCGAATTTTGTTTTCTGTTAGGTCAGTGAGAAACTATAATACTTTAGGAAAATAATGGTGCACCCTTTTTCCTATTTATTAATTGGTGAACAGATGGGGTTACAGATGGCTTCCATATCAAATTTTGTGCATTGATACGTTATACAACACACTATAAGTTACATTGTTCTTTGGTTAGTTGCTTTTGGTTCACCTGAAGTGAAACACCATGCTAGAAGACAAGTTAGGTTCAATATTTCCAGACATGTCTTTGTTGGCTATATAATTAATAGCTCTCATGTTGTTTATGACATTTATATTTCCCAGGTGGCTCTCTTAAATGGGATTACCATGGGTGGAGGGGCAGGGATTTCAATCCCTGGTACTTTCCGGGTTGCAACTGATAAAACTGTATGCTATACACCCATCACTGAATACTCTTGATTTCTTTTATTTCGTGAATTATCCACAACTATTATTTAGTTATTCTAATCTGAAAAAATGGTACCTAAATGTAAACCCATGCAATTTGTTGAGCGGCAGGATATCTTACCCAATAAGTCATATTATGAAACATTATACATGAATTAAACCTGCAATTCTGTTTTTGCATCGGTAATAACGTGCCATTAAGTATGGCACTAAGTAATCAAAGGAAAATGGATGCATGTGCTATCTTAAACTCAAGGAGATCCCTTTTGACATTCTGACATATTGTGAAAATTAAGTGGTCCCCTCTCATTAATTATGTATTGCATGTATACTGGCATAGTTGGGGGTTAGTTTGGTCTATTTTGTTGCAAAAATCCATTCTTGAAGAAAGTTGTTATCATATATACTGGCAGATTGGATTCTTCTCCCAGTTCTGGCAACTTGAACTAAATGTTGCCAATGCCTGTAGATTTTTGCCACACCCGAGACATTAATTGGATTCCATCCAGATGCAGGGGCGTCCTTTTATCTCTCCCATCTCCCTGGTTATTTAGGTGCGTGACAGTTTTATCTTGTACTAACTTCTTACAATTCCATTAATCCATTTCCCATATGCATTTTACAAAGACTTGTGGCTGAGCTTAAAGATAGAATCTATCTTCCTTTCTGTTTATACTTAATATTTTAGTTTTCATATCAGCCTTGTGAATATGGGATTTTCGTACTGGTTGAGTAAGTTATTAGACGTCTTATCTCTTTCCAGGGGAGTACCTGGGTCTTACAGGCGAGAGACTAAATGGTGCAGAAATACTTTCCTGTGGGCTTGCTACACATTTTTCTTCAATCATGGTTTTCCGGCTGCTGCTGCTGCTTTTTTTTTTTTTTTTTTTTTTTTTTACTATTTAATTTGGGCTCACTATTTTCATATTCCCTGAACATTGGATACTTTCTCAGTCATCTTTCCTCATCTTTGCAGAAACTACCATTGGTTGAAGAACAACTTGGAGAATTGGTTACAGATGATCCCTCTGTTATTGATGCTTTTCTAGGAAAGCATGGAGTAGTTGTTGAGCCCGGCCCAACTAGCATAATTCACAAGTACATATTTGGAAGCTTCAATGTTGTCAAGTTCCATCTTTGAGTCAATCTTTCCCTTGTTGCACTTTGATGTGGTCTTGGCTGATATATTGATACTCTCCACACCCCCATTCTTGAACAGGATTAGAACAGTTGACAAATGTTTCCGCCATGCAAGTGTCGAAGAAATTATCGATTCTTTGGTATGCATGTATTATTTATCTATGAATACAGGTTTTAGGAGAGTATATACCACTCGAAACTTATGTCATAAATATGCAATTTGAACAACGTTCTGGGATAGATCATTAATTCATTTAATTTGTTTTTAAACTTCAATTAACACTTTTTGCAGTAACTATCTTTTGATGTGGTAATTTCCCTAGGAAAGTGAGGCTGCAAAAACGAAGGATGAATGGTGCATATCGACGCTGAAGAAACTTAAAGAAACTGCACCATTGAGCTTGAAGGTTTCCTTGCGATCTGTAAGTCCCTTGCAGCATTCACTGGTCCATTCTTGGGTGCACATGTTGCGCTTTTTTTTCTTGAGCGTTTCTTACATAATTCACTGCTACCTTAATTTGCATTGAATCCCTTGCCCAGATAAGGGAAGGCAGGCTTCAGAGTCTAGATCAGTGTCTCGCCCGTGAGTATAGAATGTCTCTGCAAGGGGTATGTGGGCCATTATCGGGCGACTTCCAAGAGGTACAACATTTCTTTAATCACATTCTACATAACCATGCAATGGAATTCTTTATCTTGAAGAGAAACCTAAGTTTTCCCTTGTTAGGGTGTTCGCGCTAAGCTGATAGATAAAGATTTTGCGCCAAAGGTAAACTGATGCCAACTTGCACTGAATTTTTGATCTAACAAAACCTTTTGACACTCCTGTTTTATCTTATTGTTTGATCTGATTTTTGTGGTAAATGCAGTGGGATCCACCAAGTTTGGAGCATGTATCCGAAGACATGGTCGAACAATACTTTGCTCGTCTATCACCATCCGAACCTGAACTAGACCTACCCACAGCACAGCGAGAAGCATTCACTTGATACCGATTACATGGCCTTCCATGAGGCCATTCACGCCTCTCTCAAGATAAGGGATTTTTCCAATATTTTTTAACGTTATTTTTTTAATTCCTGCTCATCCCATGGGTAGTCACTGCGCATGCAAAATATCAATGATCAATAACATGTATGATAGATGGAAGCAGAAACTCTACTACCATGATAGATATATACAGTATCTTAATCATGTGGGAAAAGTGTAAATTCCATTAACGGGTTTAGAAATATATGATCGAGTATTGAACTTTTTTTTTAAAAAAAAAAAAAAAAAAAAAAAAAGATTACAAGATTAATGAAAAAGCTAAAATTTCACTGGTTCTCACTTCTCATCCATCAATAAATCAGCTCTGAAAACATAAAATCCGTCTAAGATGGTTGAATTCTAGGAAAGGAGTTGGTATTTGTATCATTGTTAATTCTAAAACATAGTACTGGATATTTTTATATTGGAAAGAAGATGTATGTATGATTTCTTAAGACATGCCCTAATGGAGTAATGGACGCCAATATTAATATTGATATCATGGGCTGTGAATCAAATGCAATACTGTAATGTTTGATTCACCAAATACGGAGTAGTCTATTCTCATGGAAGGATCCTTCCCAAAAATGTTAATGTTCAGTTTTTCATCATAATAGTACATCTGATAAGAAGTTGGTTTACAACACATAAGCCTTGAAGCATTCATTTTTCCGATTATTATAACACTGTTGAATCATAAACTCGCCTAACTACGCATGCTCAAGCTGTCGTCCCCGACAATGTATGCTCCTGCCGTTGCTAAAAGTAGCTGCTTCAGCCGTAATAGAAAAGTAGCGACTAAGTTTGAATTATAATTTGTCAAAAGTTGCAGATTGTGTATCCGCATTTGTCAAAAATATTGTGTCCTATGTCATCATGTCTGTAATCCTTTCGACTATATATAGCCGTGTAATCTTAAGCAAAAAACGAAGAACGAAGTTTCCATGAAATAAACTTCCTAAGTTCATTCTCCCCAATTCAAAATTCCAACAGAATTGGTATCAGAGCCTGAATCGATCTAAACTCAGAGTATTTACAACAATTTGAGTATAAACACTCAATTAAAAGAATTAAAAAGTTGAGTACAACTTAACTGTTGTATCTCATATCTGGTGCCCCAACTCCGGTCACCACCGAGCGCCGCCGAACAACATCAACAAGCCCGCCAGACGTCGCTCCAAGTCACCAAATCCGACACCATCGCCGAGCCAATAGCCACCGGCCCGATCTACTGAGCCTCCGCTGCCGCCAACCAGCACAGCCCGATGTTGCCATCCAGCAGCCATCACCGAGCGCTGCCCAGCTCCCTCCTGCTGCCTGTACACACTGACCTCCCGCCGATCAGCAAGTCCATTGCCCCACCACTGCTCAAAACTTCCGTCGATCATATCTAGCACAACTCCTCTTGCCATCGACTTCCATTGGTTTCTCTATGTTGCTGTGCAGTTTTGACTCTAAGAGTTGATTTCAAAAGTGGAGACATTCAAATTAGAGGAAAAGAAAAGGAGTGGTGTTGTTACTGCTGCAGGTGGAAAGATAGAACAATTAATTGTTCCATATCAAGTCAACCGACAAGGCCTTTAATTTCTCAAAAATAGTTGAAGAAATTAATAGAGGCGGTGGAAGTAAATAAAAAATAAAAAAAATCATTATTCAGAAAAGTTGGAGCACAATTTACCGGAAGGAAGCTGTGCAATCAGAAGAGGAGGTCCTACAACCATTCAGAAAATATTGTTCACAATGGCGTCAACCAGTTCCATTCAATCGCAGGTGCCCAAATTTTAACAAAAAAAATTACAGAATATGGAGTATCCAAATGGAAGCCTTGCTCGGATCCCTTGATGTCTGGGATATGGTGGAAACAGATTTTGCAGAGCTGTCATCAACAATACAAAACGACGAGAAATTGAAGGAGATAAAGAAAAAGGAAAAAAAAAAAAAAAAGCCTTGTTCACAATATACCAAGGCGTAGATGAATCCACCTTTGAGTTAATTGCTACAGCAAAAACTTCAAAGGAAGCCTGAGAGATATTAAAGAAAGCACATGAAGGAGTAGATAAAGTGAAGAAGATCCGACTCCACACCTTGAGAGCCCAGTTTAAATTATTGCGCCAAAGCAATACAGAGAGCATATCTGATTATTTTGCTCGATCATATCCATCGTTCACCAGATGAGACAGAATGATGAAGAGATGAGCAACGTTCGAGTGATTGAAAAGATCTTGAGATCGTTGGACTCAAAGTATAACCTCATAGTCGTCACTATTGAAGAAACAAAAAATCTTAAGACATTGACCGTTGAAGAGCTAATGGGTTCTTTGCAAGCATATGAACAAAGAATAGCAAGAAGAAACGATGATCAATCCCAAGAACAAGCGCTTCAGTCCACTCTTTCATTCAGAAAAGATGATTTATCCCGATGAGGATCACAACATGGAAGATTTCAGCCACAAAGAGGAAGAGGTGCCCAAGTGCCAACCCATGGGTATAATTAGAATACCCACTTTAATGGTGAAATGCAGAAAGAACGTGGTCATGAAGCTTACCGAGGGCGAGGAAGACATCAAGGTCGTGGACGTGGAAGGAATTCTGGACAGAGATATGACAGATCAGAAATCCAGTGTCATATCTTCTAGAAATTTGGCCATTATGACAATGAATGCTGGTATAATCCAAAAAAAGTGGAAGAAAAAGCAAATCTTGCCGACAATGAAGAAATAAATGACAGAGATGTGCTATTGTTGACAAGCACCGGATCAAATGCAACCAGCGATGTGTCGTGGTTCTTAGATCACAGGAGCCTCAAACCACATGTGTTGAAGGAAGAAATTGTTCACCAGACTTGACCAAAGAGAGCTTGGCAATGTCACACTTGGTGATCTCTCATAAAAGCCAATCGAAGGAAAAGGTGATATAACCTTTCAACTCCAAGATGGAAGACAAGTAAGCATTTTCAGATGTTTATTATGTTCCACATATAAAAAGCAACCTCTTGAGTGTTGGACAGTTGCTCGAGAAAAAATACACAGTGAAGATGGAGGATTTGTCATTGAGCATTCGAGATAAGAACAACAATCTCATTATCAACGTTAGAATGACGGAGAACATATGTTCCCATTAAAATTGAGCATCAATGAAGTAAGCTCTCTCAAAGTTACAAGCATGGATAGCTCAACACTTTGGCATCGTTGTTATGGGCATTTGAACTTTGAAGCATTAAAGTCGCTTGAGAAGAAAAATTTGGTGATCGGAATATCAAAATTGGAGAATCCCAAAAAGCTATGTGAAGTCAGTGTCATGGGAAAGCAACACAGAAATCCATTCAATAAATACAAGTCAAGGAAAGCAGCATTCAGACTTGATTAGGTGCACTCTGACGTATGTGGACTAATTAATCCCGAGTCCATTGGAGGAAATAGGTATTTCCTAACATTTACTGATGATTATGTGGAAAAACATGGGTTTATGTGATGAAGCAGAAAAATGAAGTCCTTACAAAATTCAAGGAATTCAAAAATCTTGTTGAAAAACAAAGTGGATGCCAAATCAAGTGCCTGCGTACAGATAGAAGGGGCGAATATACCTCAAGGGAGTTTGACAGGTTTTGCAAAGAACATGTGATATCGCATCAACTCACTATGCCACAAACACCGCAACAGAATAGCGTTTCAGAAAGAAAGAACCGAACAATTTTGAATATGGTTCGATGTATGCTGAAGGAGAAAAATATTCCCGAAGAATTTTGGGGTGATGCTGTTGCTTGCTCTGTTTACTTATTGAACAGGTTCAAGAGAATTGGAGACATAACTCCCGAAGAAGCGTAGAGTGGGAAAAACCCAAGAATTGATCATCTGAGAATTTTTGGAAGTATTGCCTATGCAAAAGTGCAAGATGAGAAAATAACAAAACTTGAAGACAAAAGTCAAAAGTGCATTCTTCTGGGCTATGGTGAAAATTGTAGTGGTTACAAGTTATACAATCCAGTAACTCGCAAAGTAGGGATATCAAGAGATGTAGAATTTGATGAAGAACAGGCATGGGATTGGAATTCTCCAAACCAGCCCACAGAAGTCCCACTTGAAGATGAGGAAGATTCTACAAAAGAAAGGCAAGCAGAACCTAAAAATTTCATCACCAGTACCCGAAGAAATTCAAAATAATCCAGGAAATGATAGCACAAGCAGTAGTAGCCCACTCATTCGAATGACACGAAGAATCCAAGACATTTATGATGCTACAAGTGCAATTGATGATGAATTCATTAATTTCTGTCTCTTTGCAGATCGTGATCCTTTAACTTTTCAGGGAGCTTGTGAAGAAACCAAATGGCAGAGAGCTATGGAATAAGAAATCCAGGCGATAACAAAAAATGACACATGGGAGGGAGCTTACACCACTTCCTCGTGGACACCAAGCCATCGGAGTCAAATGGGTGTTCAAAACAAAAGGAATGAGAATGAAGAAACGGAGAAGAATAAAACAAGATTGATTTCAAAGGATGAGTTTAAGAGGGGGGATGTTGAATCATAAACTCACCTAACTACGCATGCTCCAGCCGTCGGCCCCGACAACACATGCTCCCGCCGTTGTCAAAAGCATATGCTTTAGCCGTAATAAAAAAAATAGCAACTAAGTTTGAATTATAATTTGTCAAAAAGTTGCACATTGTGTATATGCATTTGTCAAAAATATTGTGTCCTATGTCATCATGTCCGTAATCCTTTCGGGTATATATAGCCATGTAATCTTAAGCAAAAAATGAAGAACGGGTTTTAGAAAAATTATGTAGTTCAGACATCGGTTGTGAATATATTTGCTCAAAACTGGTTCCCAACAGCTACTTTTAATCACTGAAGTAGGGAGCCAAAACGCCAATGTCTAGTTTTTTTCAACAACTACTTTTGTTTTTTTCTTTAACTTTGTGTATAATATTTCTTGTTATTGTATGTGTATGAATAAATAAACGATCTTTGGTGTTTCATTGTACATTTGTTTGTTGGAAGATAAAAGCGGTTTTTACCTACAAAGCTATGCCCTTTCTTTCTGTTCACCATTGTCTGAAACTGAAGGTAAGAAGTTATCCAGAAATCATGACAAGATCCAAAGAGAACCTCAACACGAGTATATATATTAGTATGATTCAGTTTGTGAATGTCCTGCAGGAGCCCAAAAACCATGAAACCCAAGAGGAAACCTCAAATGCTTGGGGATTTCAAATCTGGCCACGACCGCATTATTCTCATCATCCCCGATCAGCGACGAGTTAAGGATCACCAGAAAACATTTCTCTGTCGCCATTGCATACTGCAAGTTCAAATTATCCATTAGCTACTAAAAATTGATAGATCACAAGAAATTTTGCACTTTTAGTCCTTCAAGTTAGTTTTTTCATTTTTTCCAACATTAGTAGTAGTAGTACTTTTTACTTGTTGGAATTAGCTCTTAACTGTAAATAGATCATAGGAATGAACAAAGAATTGAATTGTAATGAAAGCAAATTACTCACCTCAACGACAAGAATGTAGCCTTCCTCCTCCTCTCCTTTGTGGCCCTCTTTTGGTATAAAAATAGGTTCCCCAATAAAGCTCCTTTTACCCGCTAACCAAGTCCGGCTAGACTTGTTCTTCGTGTTCAACTTCAGAACGGAATCAAATGGAAAATGGCGCAGCGCATGCCTTGAACCGGACGTGGTGGCTGCATAAAGATAAGTATTTTTCCGACCAGAGAAGTCCTGATTGATGACAGGGAAATCCGCGGCTTTGTCCCATTCGTTGAGGTCGCCTACGTTGCAATCTTGGCAATTCCCTTGTGAATCCAATGCTATGTTCACCTGAGTTGCCACAGAATTTAATTAAGGTTGTTGTTGAACTATCAATAGTAATGTAAGAGATACTGTAGTAGTATATGAATTAAGCAGGCACCTGAATTAAGTGTGGCAGCTGTTTTTCTTGGTCGGGATTCATGACAGCAGGGTCTAATTTCCCACTTTTCCAATCATATCCTAAAAAACCATCAAATATCAAACAAATTAGGTTTTCATCACAAAACAACAATCTCAGCTACTCATCATTTACTGTATATGGAGTATTTTCACAAAAGTGCACAACACTTTATCTTTTTATTACCGAACATCTTCTGGAAATTGAACCACTGGTAAGAACAACCGCTGGCCTGGATATGAATGTCCAGGCCGCCGGTGTCGCTGTCCCTGTTTTCGAAGGCGTTGGCGACGTGAAGAACCCACAATTGAGAAGGTGCTTGGATGGGGACTGTCCAGTCCCGTTGTGGCTGTTGTTTCTTGTTTGGAAATCTGGGGAGCAAATATATAGGAGTGGTGGAGTTGCTGGGATTCACCGATAACGCCGTTATCATGGGACTCAAACCACATATGGCTGCCATTGAACCTGTATTTATAGAGTTCATGTTAATAATGTACATATTATACTATTACGTCCATCACGAAAGTGTTGATAAATTCAAATGCCGTATTTGTTGAAGCCATCAAAGTAACAGTAAAGCCATCCAAGTTGAATACTCATCTACGGCGCCGAAAGTATTGAAGCCACCATAAGAATAGTTTAACATGTGTTGATTGTCTGTTGTATGTTTTCAATTCTATAAATATGTACTCAAATTGTTGTAATCCTTAGAGCAGAGCAAAGAGCCGAGCAATCTGCTCTTCGCTTTTGGTTATCTTATTTAGATATCAAAAGTGTAAATTATCTTGTGTGTGTGAGATATCAAATCCACAAATTGGTATCAGTGTGTGATATCAAGAATTACAAAATGGTATCAGAGCCTAAGTGATCCTGAGTGATCCAAACCTCAGAGCTAAGAGAAGAAGAGCTGGGTAGAAACCCAGAGCCTGAGTGATTGAAACTCAGAGCGAAGAAAAGCTGTGTAGAAGCATAGATTAATTCAAATTGAAGTTCAAGGGAAAAAAGGAGTACATAAATTGGTTCTTCTCCATTTGTCAACAATGGTGTATTTTATATCTTTATATTTGTAATCCTACAGAGCGTGATTTTACGGGTTCGATCTACAATAGTGATTGAGCCTAGTTCGATCTACATTTTTTATATCTTTATATTTGTAATCTTTAATTCAAATTGAAGTTCAAGGGAAGAACGAGATTTAGAACAATAACATCTAAAGTCTCTTCTCCACAATTCAAAATTCCAACAGAAAGTATGATGAGATTCTTCATTCTTGCCTTGATATAAGCTATCGTCAAAGCAAAATACATCACTTCAATATTTAATTTACATTTAAATGTTTATACTATAGTCTTCGAAATATTTGGGTATGAATTTTTTTTAATGAAAAAAGAATTACGAAATGGCTTTAAATTCCATATCCCTAATTTTTTCATGGTCTATAGTTCCAATCCTATAGAGAGGGGATGGGGACTTGCCTAAGCGGCCAAATCCATACTTTCCAACTCTAAGGGTTGGGGGTTCGATTCCCCACCCGCTCCCCATTCCTCCCCTTTATCCATTTGTAATTTGTGTGACATGGAATGAGCTCCCATCACTCTTTCTCTGGTTTCGGCTCTTCCAAAAATAAAAAATATAAATCCTACAGAGCGTGATTTTTTTCTTTGTAGATCGAACTAGGCTCAATCACTGAAAAATGTATCACACCAATTAATAGTATTTTTTGCAAGAAAAAAAAGTTAATCTCCTACGACTTTGTACAAATGAAATGATAAAAGTCCATCAATATATATTGATGGGATATGTATAGAGATCAGAGCATATGGAATATTTGAGATGGAAAATATCAAGAGAACAATGACTGGCCGGCTAGTAGCGGCCGGCAAGGGTTGCTAACAAATTCGGCCAAATTAAATTAATTAATAGGACTATCAATTTTATTTTATTTTTTAATTCGGCTCAAAATTTTTAATTAATCAAGTAAAGTTCATTTAAATAATCAAGTAAATTTTTAATCGAGCTCCAATTATTCACTTGATTGTAGGAGATTGAGATTTAACCTAACAATGAATTCTCCACTTTCAACTTTTTGATTTGAAATTTCATCAATATATAAAATTATTGAACCTGAGTCAAATAAAATATTCAAACCACGAGCAATTTAAAATTTATCAATAGACAATAGGTATAATTAATATATCGGAGGTTGTTTAAGAACCAACAGTGGATCTGGAGATTCAACCCGTTCCCTTCTAAACAACCTTGTAAACTTCTTATAATATTATTATTGTCAAATTAGTAGTATATTGAAAATGACAGGAATTTAAACTCATTGGCAGTACGTTAACGTCAGACAATTGTCTATTGGCCATCCAGTATCACATTACGTTACGCCATGATCCCCCAATGTCCCAAAGATAGAGATTCCATCGTTCCCAAATTTGTCATTAATAATAAATCAAACAATCTACTACTAGTATTCAATTCAATATAATTAATAGTAATAAAATGACAAGCCCGAGATGAAAAGAAATCAATATTCTTTAATTTCCATTCATTACTGTAAATAAGTAGTACTACTATATGTGAACAAAAAAATATACTACTATATCATAAGGTGGCCATTCCACTTATTAATAATTTGTAAATTAAAATGAAAATAAAAATACAGTTTAATTTAAAGATATATATATACCTGGAATGTCGAGCTTAATCCTGTTTCCAAATAAGATGTAGTGAGAATCGGTGAAGGCCCAGTCATGGATCATTAGGTGATCTGGGATTGTGAATTCTTGGCTTTCAACCAAATTAAAATTGCTGTCGAATTCTGGATTGGAAAAAACAATAAATAAATAAATAAAAATTTGTGATGTTATTATATTTCCAACAACTATATCTTATGTATGTTAAAATGAGTAGTGCAACAATATATATAACAAAAACACCAATATATTATTAATACAATAATAGTCCACTCGTATGGAACAAATTAAAGCATGTACTATTATTTTTATATAGAGCAAGGTATTCGTGGCAAACGATGCAATTTCTTGTTCGCTATAACATAGATTGGATTGTTAAAAAAATAAAAATAAAAATTGGTAAATATTGACACCCATGTGCCTGCAAAAGTGTGTGAGAGTCCAAGTCACTCAAATTATAAACGGGGATAAAAGGGGGGATAGGGGGGCACGTGAGAATCAAACCCCCAATCTATGATTAAAAGGCGAAGAGATAACCATTGAGGTCGAGTCTCATTCCAGATTGGATTGTAAAATTTCAATACTTTTTATTTAGAAAATGAAGTGGCATCTCATACGCTATTTTTAAAAATTGCATTGAGGGATTAATATACTGACCATAGAAAGTGAAGTGGCTTTTGGGAAGGAGCATATCCTCTGCATTGCTCGACATTATCAACAATCGGTTTCTTCTTACATCGATCTTGTAGTGAGCCAGCAACCTCTTTTCGGGCATCTTGAATATTCCTGCCACCAATTTATTTATTTATTTATATCATCCAACAACCTTTATTAATTCAATAAAGCACAATTTCAATGTACATAATTGTACATGGATTCGGAGATTGTATGCAGCCATGTAGGTCCCTGCACATACAGACACCATATATGATATGAAAGTTATGTTGTATGATAGACGATAAAATAGTGTACTTTGTGTGATGAGAGGAACATTTTCTGTAATATGATCAGATATACTTTCTATGATCCTTCCCTTCAACATCATATTTAATTTTAGTATTCCAATCTTTATTATTTAATTTTAGTATGTATATTAAAATACGTGAAAAAAATAAAGTGAGAAGCAATATTGTAAACATTATTATTATTATTATTATTATTATTATTAATTACCATGTAATATGGGTTTTAGGAAATGAGCAGCCACGTCGACAAAATCTGGCACAAACCCTGCAGGGCCAGCAGCATTTTTCGGCGACCTTCTCCGGCCACCAACGACGTCGACCTTCCCGACGGTGGCCAGTGTTCGCGGCTCAAACTCGTAGGGATCGCCGCCTTCCCATAGGCAGAACAACTTCCCGCCCCACCGGAGCACGCTCGTGTTCGCCACGTTCTTCATCACTTTCGTGTTCCCGATCATGCTCCCGCCGCGGAGGACGGAGAACGGCCCCCTGTGAACAAACCTCCACGCTCCGCTTCCGGAAGAGTCCCGCTCGTCCGCCACCGCCGCCGTCTCCACGTAACGCGCCATGAACTCCACGCGCCCCCTTTTTATTCGGAAAGCCCGCAGGTACCCGTGGCCGTCCAGCGGGTGCACGGTGGAGCCGTGGTCGTCGGCGAACATGCCCGGGCCGGTGAGGTAGTACGTCCCGGAGGGGAAGTCGACTGGCAACGCTCCGGCGACGAGGCGGAGGCGGATGGGATCCGTGATCTCGGCGCGTTGGGAGGCGAAGAGGGAGCGGTAGTCACTGGCGGCCGAAACGGCGTCGTCGTCGGCTGCATTAGGGTCTTGTACTGTAGTTGAAGGGACGTCGAGGATTATTGCACGGGGAGGGAGGATGCCCCTGCGCTGTGGCGGGTTGTACGTTGGCGGCAGCGGCAAAGGTTGCTGCGGCCGCGGTGCGGCGGTGCTCGGGGTTATGGGGATAAAATGGCAAGCTTTGGCCAGCATTTTGAATAATATATAATCTGGATTGATTTCAGCTCAACTAGAAAATAATGTACGCTATTTATACATAGTACTGTATAACACATCTACATGCAGTACTGTGTGTATGTATGTGTGTATGTACTCCCTATGTTCTTGAAATATTGGAACATTTGGAAATTGAGTACTGTTCACACACGCACTTTGAATTAAAATTTTATTAGAGTTATACAAGTTAAAACATAGTCAAGTGGGATCTTGTTAGATTCCTCTCATCGAGTAGTTTTTAAATATCAAACTTTTAGAATTTTTACTTGTACCGAATTTGAGTTATTGATTATTTTTACTTGAATTTTTACTGTGTGTATGTATGTGTGTATGCATATATCTACATATATTAGGCCTTGTGCTCTTCGCCTGAAATAAGGTGTTCTGATCTGAATTTTATAAGATCTGGTCTGGACTGGTCTGATCTGAATGTTTCTGGTTTGATCTGATCTGAATGAGTCTGATCTGATCTGATTTGACCTGGTCTGATTTTAATAAAAATAAGTAATAAGTCCTGACAATAAGTTTAGGAGAACATGCTCTTAGTCGTGTTTAATTTACACTAGAATTTTGTTAATTCAAAATCAATTCACAATAAATAGCTTATTAACAAAATCCTACAAATCTTATTTTGTAAATGAGACACTCAACAATTTTGACTCATTAGCTAGCATATTACTAATCTCGGGCAATCATCCATAATTTTTTTTTTTAAAAAAAAATACTATTGAAAGATTTACTTAAATAGTAAAATTCAGTCACTAATAAAATTAAAATTAAATTTATGATGGAATCGTATATAAACTCCTCAGATATTAATAGTAAAACGATCGAATAGGGTAACTAAAACAAAAAATAATTATGCCAAATTCCAAACATTTCCTTTCGTTATATTTTTTTTCCTGAACAGCCTACTATGAGTACTATACATATTAGAAAAAGGGTTGTGGGAGTTCATACCTCACATATTACAAAATGAACGTAGAAAGATGAGGGATGAGTCCATAGGAAATCGGGTAGGAATCGAATCTCCAACTTGAAGGTCAAAAGTCAGGGACTTGACCAATTGGTGTCTTGGTCAAATCATCATTTCTTTTCTTAAAGTTGAGAATGATAGTAAAAAAAAAAAAAAAAAGTTTGAGTCCCATGATGTATTGTGTGATTTTCATTATAGATTATTTTCGTATGTACAAGAAAATCAGCATCGAGTTAGGTATCCCAAGAGAGATTCCGTGATTCCCAATTTTGTCACAATATTAATAGATTAAATAATATTTTCAATTATTAAAACGACAAACCCCAAGATGAAAAGGGAATAATAATATTATTTCCATTCAATGATTATAATGTAAAAGATCATAAGGTGATGATTCCTCTTATTTTGAATGGAAAATAAATATAGCATAAATATAGTAATTATGGTATGTGTGTATAGATATATTATACACCATACGTGGAATGCCAAGTTTAATCATATTTCCAGATATTATGTAGCGAGAATCACAGGGAAGCAGGGGGCAGTGATCACTCATGGATCATTATATTATGTATATTGTGAAGGTCATTAAACAAAATATGTACATGTATTATACTACGGTTTAAATGAGTGTTTTTTTTTGCTGAACAATCTATACAGGCCAAGAAATGGGTGGTGGTAGATCATGCCACACACATTACAAAAGGAATAAAGGGACAGGATAGGGGGCCAGGCGGGGAGTCGAACCCCCAACCTATAGGGGGGCAGGCGGGGAGTCGAACCCTCAACCTATAGGTTGGGAGTCGGGAGACTTGACCACTAGGGTAAGTCCCCATCGGACCCATCCCCAGCTGTTTAATCGAGTGTTGAAGGTCAAACGAAGAAAGAAAAAAATTGAGGCACCAATTAAATTTCTTTTGTCTTAATTTTAGTTCTGTTCATAATAGTACCCTATTATTTTATTTTTATGCTTCATGTATGAGAATTTATCAATATCCAAGTTATTCACTATAATGATTAAAATAATAGTAGTACTTGGGATTTTTTCCTCGTGGTGATTGGTGAAATAATTATGGGGAATTGAATTGCACAAGAATGAGCTAGCACTTATGTATATTGAGGGAAAAAAAACCAAAATCATCCCACAACTTTCGTGTGTTTCTCAAATGGTCCCATAATTATGCACTTCACTTAATTCATCCAATATGTTTGCTAATCCTCGCCCAAATGATCCCATCCGATGTTAATTGTGAGGATTAATGGGTTAATCATCCCACAACTTTCGTCCTTTTCTCAAATGGTCCCATAATTAACCCCTTAATCCTCGCGACACCTCAGCTTGTGAGATCATTAACCTCGGATGGGATCATTTGGGCGAGGATTAGCAAACATATTGGATGGATTAAATGAAGTGCACAATTATGGGATCATTTGAGAAACACATGAAAGTTGTGGGATGGTTTTTGCTTTTTTCCCCGTATATTGAGATTTTAAGATTTGACATTTACAATAACTATGAAGATTCATAATGGCAGATATGTGTGTCTGTGTGTGACATTATTGCCTCAAAATAAAGCATAATGTTGCATTTGATACTGTCAACAAATGGACAAGCAAAGCAAAATGAGGAGGTCATATATTGCATACCTAATTGTCTTTGTGTCCAGAGAATCTTAAGTCATTACTCTTGTTTATTCCACCCAACTAGGGCTAATTATTAATATTCCCTCCTTTCTTTTAATTTGCTTTTTCATACTCTTAATAAGTTAATTTTTTTTTGATATTTTCTTTTTCTCTCTATTAAATATTGACTTTAAAAAAAAAGAATTAATTATGGAGGACTTCGCTACATTTATGTTATTATTAAATTGAGAGAATTTAAAAAGAAACTAGGTACATGTCTTGGCAAACTTTAGATAAGTAAACCAAGCTTAAAGTAAGTTTAGATATCTACACAGGCTTAAATAGTTTAAATCTATGGGCCCGAGCCTTTGTGTATGCAGAATTCTGCTTTAGGAGAGACAATTTTTCAATGCCCACCAGATCCTCGAGTGATTAGTCTTGGAAAAAAAATGACAAATACGTCCTTTTTCTTTTCCAAAAATCCAAATCAGTCCTTTTTATATTTTATTACCAAAAGAGTCCACTACAAATGCTAATTTTGTTCAAATTAGTCCCTTGTTCACTAATTATGCTCTAATTGTCGATGTGGCAAGGGTTTAAATTCAAACCTGACACATGGACATAATATTAGTCCATTTTCTTTTATCTTTTGTCAATTCAGTCATAAACTTTTTTTTGTTCCATTTAGTCCTCTACCCAAATCAGTCATTTTTATATTAATTGGGCTCCAACCTTTCAAATTATTTTATTTCAGGCCAAGAACCTTAAATTTTTTTTATTTATTAATTATTAATCAATTTATCAAATAAATATCTAACATACTTCCGTAAATAAAATTAAATACTAAACCTCATACATTGGGTTTGACTACCTTGTTATCGGGTCTTCCAAGTACCGGAATTTTAGGACTCTATCTAACCACCCGACCGCAACCGATGGTTCATTGGTTTTGATTTCCTTCAGCAACAATCAGCATAACCTTACTTTGTTTCCTACATTAGGACGCAACAATGTTTGACTAAATGATTTAACTTGAATTTTTGGAAGGTTATGGATACAGGAAGCCTTGATTTTATTGAAAAAAATATTAAAAATATTATTCAAATATTATTAAAAATATTAAAAAAATAACCTGAATTTTATTATCCATGCTTCCTGCATCCAAAATCTTCCAAAAAGTAAAAATTAAATCATTTACTCAAACCTTGCTACATTCTAAGGTAGGAAACAAAGTAAGGTGGTGCTAATTGTTGCTGAAGGAAACCAGAACCAATGAACCATCGGTTACGGTCGGGTGGTTAGAGAGAGTCCGTAAAATCCCGGAACTTGGAAAACCTGGTAACAAAGCGTCAAACCCAATGTATGCGGTTGGTGTTTAATTTTATTTACGGAACTATATTGGCATTTGTTTGATAAATGAATTAGTAGTAATAAAAAATATAAGGTTCTGGGCCTGAAATGAAATAATTTAAAAGGTTGGAGATCAATTAATATAAAAATGACTGATTTGGGTAGAGAACTAAATGGAACAAAACAAAAGTTTATGACTGAATTGACAAAAGATAAAAGAACAATGACTAATATTATGCCCACATGTCAGGTTTAAATTAAACCTTTGCCACATCAGCAATTAGAGCATAATTAGTGAATAAAGGACTGATTTGGACATAATCAGCATTTGTAGCGGACTATTTTGGTAATAAAATAGAAAACTGACTGATTTAGATGTTTAGAAAAGAAAAAGGGCGTATTTATCATTTTTTCAATATTAATTTAATTATTTTAGGTCTTTTAATAAATTAAATACTTAAAGTGCTTATTAATAGTTAATAGGGGATTAGGGCTTGGCTAAAGTCTCATGACTTCCAACCTTCAGGTTGGGGGTTCAATTCCTCACCCGACCCCCTATCCCTCCCCTTTGTCCTTTTGTAATTTATGTAGTATAAACTCACACCATCATTTCTTAGCATGTATAGGTTGTTCAACCTAAAATAAGTCTCGAATAAATATGGAAGAGTCCATGAAGATGTTAGCTCGTCGCAAAGCTGCAAAATAAATATTATTTCCTACGCCACAAACCACAATAAGTAATGTAGTAGTGAGTAGGGTCGTCTCCCAAGGGATGCGATAAAGGATTCAATAAATTGATTATTTATATTTATAGATATATAAAGGGGGGATTTGATTTCACCTAATTCTAACAAAGAAATAAAAATAAAGCAAGCAAAAATAAGAAAATCAATCAATCTCCAAACTTCAATAATGAAAAGATCTAGCCTTGGCATGAATTTCATTTAGGATATAAATTTGTTCATCAACATATAATTAACATTTATTGGTCATTTAGATAAATTGGTTATAGTTAAATCAACACGGTTGATAACCAACTTTTCCTTACCTTTTGATAGCTAAGGTACGAACCAATGCCGTTCTTCTCATCATATTAAATAAAGCTCGACGCAATATATTTTTTCTCTGCCCGGACCGTTAGTTAATTCCCTTCTTGAGAGAGAAATACCAAGTACGACAAGGTAATTTACAATTCCAAAAGCATTAAACTCGAGAATAGCCCAATTCAAATTAACAATATTCCTAAGAGGACTTGTTCAAAATTGATCCCAAATTCTCACTAGAGTGTCTGCTCTAGCTTGTTACTATTAATTAAAATTCAACACATTTGCGGATGAAGAATTCTAATTTTAACAATAAATTCAATAAATTAATATGTGGCCACAACTATTAAATTAAGAATTCAAACATATATTATAGAGAATTTAGAAATACCCAATGAGCAACAAACATTCAATTCAATCCAAAACAAAGTTTCACAAATTCATATTTCTAAATTCAATTCATACCAAAGCTAGAAAATAGTTTACTCACAATCCATAAAAACTCTAATGAAATATGAAAAACTGAACATCTTCACTAATTCAAGAATTTAGCAATAATTCACCGAACCCAAGAGGTGCTTGCTACTATTGCCAAATTTGCTCCAATTTTGTTGTTGCTGCTTGGTTGGATTTGGTGGTGAAGAGTAATTTCTTTGGGACTTGGATAGAGAGGAAGATGGAAGAATGTGTCTTTGTGTAGTTCATAGCTCCCATTTTATAGACTCAATCTTGCACATGTTTTTTCACTCTTCAATTTTGGTGGCTTGAGTCTTAAATTTTTGGTGGCTTGATTCCCTTCAATTTTGATGGCTTTGACTCATTTCTTCAACTTTGTTGCCATTCACTTGTTCTTGAAATTTTTCCAAGTTTTTGCCAAATATGTTGAACCTATCAACAACACCAAAATTCACCAAATAAGAGTATTTATATGATTTTCTCATTCAAAACAAGACCAAAATGTATGCAAAATATTTATAATATTTAGCCTATATCAACTCCCCCACACCTAATCCATGTTTGTCCTCAAGCATATATCAAAACCAAATATCAAAAGTGCATGCCAAACCAAGTATCATTCAACCATATTAAAGTTTCATCAAAATTAAGGTATGCAAAGTCCACTATCCTCACAAAATGGGAAAATATATGAAGTGATCACACACCCTCAAGTGTTTAGGCTAATTTCAATCAATACGCATAGAGAACTATCAATCCTATAGGCTTGCAATCAAATCACAGTATCACCACATCTCAAATAAGAACTCGATGCTCATAATCAAAGGATCTTTATTAGGGTTGTAACGGGGCTAAGGCTGGGTTAGGAAAATATGGAATATATAGGTTAAAAGGAATTGAGGAAATTGTCTATCTATCAAAACATGCTACGAGACATATGTTGCACAATTTCTCTTTCTGAACTCAACGATCAGGCCGCTCTCAAGATAAAGAATTACACTTTGCAACAAGAACACAAAACATGTTTGCCTCTCTACTTTTTTTTTCATGGATTTCGATAACTTGACACGTTTATTAGAGGAATTCCAACATCTGAAAATTGCAGATTGAACTTCAACTCTGTGTTCATGACACTTAGTCAGAGGAACACGTGCCAAACTACTTACATCCACTGCCCTGGTATATTATTCTTTTTCTTTTTTCTTTTTTTTCTCTTTTTTTTCACATGGCTTTTCTTTTTTTTTTCTTTTTTTTTCAAAGAGAGGCAGTACAATGACATCGGATACAAAAGCTCAATCAACTCACATCGAGTGCAACCTCTAAACAAAATCACATGTAATGATATTTAAACAAATTTTCTTATGTTCCCAGGGTTCAAATGAGTGTATGGCCATAATCAAAGAAAAAGGTCTCATAGGCTAAGGGTTAAACATGAACCAAGAAAAATGGATATATCATCAATAGGCTCAACGTGGTTCACTAGGGGATAAACATGGGTCAAGGGGAAAACAAAGCCAAAATGGGGTAATCCTAGTGCCCTTATCATTTTATTTGCATCAAAATTAAAAAATGAGAATAGTATCAACTATGTATAATCAAGCAAGTTCTAGAAAATCAAGTCTTATGTGTTTCACACAATAAAAAATTTGAGCAATTATGATATGTATATTTTTTCTTCTTTTCTTGCTCAAAGAGGCTCAAAAGCTCACTTAGGGTTAAATGATAGAAACTAAGCATACCGTTCAATTAATTTGACTAAAAACATGGAAAATTCTACAAAAATCAAGCAATGCACATATGAACTTGGCAAGTTATACGCAAGAGGACTAGCTTAGAAAGTTCAAAAATTCATAGAGCATAAAAGCATAAACTAAAACCTCCCCCACACCTAAATCATGCAATGTCACTATTGCAAAATAAAAATGAAATTAAGAGATGGTGAAGGAAACTTCCCTGGATCACATGTGGGTGACCAAATATGCCTACTGCCATCTTCCCAAAACCTGCTATTGAAGCTTGCGCTTTGCACATCGGGCATTTGAAATTCCTTTCAAGTTGGAAACAATGTGGAACCTTAAGAGATGGTGTATTGGATTTCTTGTCCCATTATCAGACCTGCAAGCAGAAAATTCCCACAAACAACCAAGTAGAACAAAAGCAACACAATCTAGTAACTAGAAACAAATCACAATCCAAGTAACAGTTGATAATGGCCAAAATTGTCCATTATTTCCAATCCATTTCCGTGTCTGAGACGGACATTTTGATCATATTCCCATCTTATTTTAATAAGGAAGCAGTTGAATTCGACAAATTAATGCGAGTTTGTAAGAACAGTAAGCTGGTAATGAAAAACACAAAAATATGCAATTTTAATTGTATTTGTGTTAGAAAAATCCACAAACAGGAAAAAAGGAAAAATAAAAGAAAAATGAATGAAAAGATGGGCAAAAGAATAAAATAGCCCACAAAAAAACAAAAGATGGGAAAAAGAATGAAAAACCCACAAAAATGAAATTTTGGCCAAGTGTTGAAAGGCAATTCGATCTAGGAATTCGGTTTACACCGAATTGCCCATATAGACCGAATTGTTGAAGAATAAAGAAGAACAATAGACCAAGTGTTGAGAGGAGAAACAAGATACCCAATCCGGTCTATGCAATTCGGTTTAAACCGAATCACCCATGAAGACCGAATTGATTCAAGACAAGAAAGCCAAGCAGGAGACCATGAGAAATTCGACAAAATCAATTCGGTCTACACTATACCGAATTGACATTGAAGACCACATCCCAGCCAAAGATCAAGGAAGAAAGACTCCAAGCAATTCGATGTCCCCCAATTCGGTCTATACCGAATTGCATGTGGAGACCGAATTAAGTTCAAAATACATCCAGATGAAGCTGAGGAGCACGTGGAAAAAGCATGCCATTGCTAATGGGCTCTGATGGGCCTAAGGTTTTGAAGAACAAGTATAAAAGCCAATTCTCACCAACACTGAAGATATCTTAGAACACAGAACACAGTTCCAACCCTAATTTCTTGGATAGGACAAGGGGTACCAAGTTCTTCACCCCTTAAGGGTTAGGTAGGTAGATTAGTTAGATTATTTTTATGCATTTTAGATTAGTTTTTGCTGCTTTGATGTTAGTTTAATTTGTAAAGCTGTTACAACCACTTAGAGCAACCATTTTCCATATTTTTAATATGCTTTGTAGTTAGAATGAACCCAACCTTCAATCTAATGATGGTTTTGGGTTATTTACTTTGTTTTCAAGTGTTTAATGCAATGAAAATTTCCCGAAATGGATTTTGACTCATGTGTTTCACACTCTTTAAATGCTTTCCTTAGCAATAAATATGGTAGAATGAATGTTTGTTCCAACTAGGTTACATTTATTATGTTTCTAGTTGGCTTTCATTCTTAATAAATGCATGTTAAGTGGATTTTTGGTGTGTTTTTATGCCTTAGAGCTCAAATAAGTGTTCTTAGGTGCTTAGATAATTTAAGGCTTCTTAGAAATAGGTTTACATGCTTTATTTTAATTTCCTTGCTTAGATGTCTTGTTTATGTTACCTTAGATAATTTAAGTGTTCTTATTCTTTTATGCATGATGTTCTTAGAATTATAGTTGTTTTATGTTATTTGATCTTTGAATTATTTGTTTGTAGCTTTAGGGTTTACTCATGCTATTATCCACTGAACATGCATGATTATAGAAAACCACAAAATATTTACAAGTATGGCTACGAGATGACATTGATGTGAAATGAGTGATGGGGTCACTCCCATCTATCATAAACCACATCAACTTAAAAACCGCAGTGATATTTGTAAACATAAAAATTACACATGTGAAAATGCCATACAATTATACCGAATTGCCCATGAAGACTGAAGTGTATGACACAAAATGTTTGTTTTCTTCCTTCATGAGAAAATGTCATGTAATTCGATCTAAGGCAATTCGATCTATGCAATTCGGTTTATACCGAATTGCACACATAGACCGAATTGACTTGGAAACTTCATTGTATGCATTGTCATCCCTTCATGCCTTAGTTTATTTTCCATGTTAAACCAATTCGGTTTGCCAATTCGGTCTATACCGAATTACCTTGGTAAATTGAATTAAACACTCCTTTTGAAGCAAATGCCTTAGCCAAATTTGAGTAAGGGGATAACCCCATCAATTCGGTTGGTCCAATATGGTCTATATCGAATTGCTTGACAAACCGAATTAGACGATGTTATTTCCCAACCTTACTATGATTAATTGGGTAAGACAACACTTCATTTCTCATGCATAGGCAATTCGGTTTATATTACATTAGACCGAATTGACCTCCCATTTCTATTTTAAAACTCCAAAAATATTTTATCTTCTTGAGTTGTGTAAGTTGCATAGGTGTATTGGACTTAGGCCCATCACATCTAATTTTACCCATTACACATCTCAACCCATTAGTGTCTAAATTATTGTGTAATTGATACTTACACAATACCCAAAAACATTATTTTAATTTCATCTTTTCTTATTAATTGTGTGTATGAACGAGTAATAAGAGATATCACAGATCAATGTTGGCAAAAAGGTCCCTTCACCGGGATAACGATTAGCTCGTCTTCTGTTTATTAATTATTATTCGTTATTTTGCATGGTCTGGTTAGTGATTGGTGGAAGCTACGACAAAAGGTCCCTTCACGGGGATAACGATTAGCCACTCAGCCAATTCCTAATTAGATACAGTTTTCTTTTCTTTATCTTAATTTCAACCTGAATTTCGAGCCATAAGTAATGTTAAACAGTGTCGATCAACACTGTTATAATCGTACTGTAGCAAGAAAACATGTGGGTTTTTACTCTCTCATGGATAGTAGGACTCTTGATGGTAGCGATTACTGTCATTAAGGGTTTCTTACTGTCTAAAAATCATTCCATCTGGAATAATTGGGAACTGGATGGCAGATGTTTGCAGTCCAGACAACCCCAGTTATTTCTGACACTCTTTTAGCCAATTCTTCTTATATCAAGGCTAATCCATCTTTGTGTATCAAATTCTGTCTAATCCCACCATATATTTTGGGGTATTTTATTTTACTTCCCATATACATGTATGCATGATATTATTATGTAGATATTGTGGTCTATAATATTTTGGAGATCCTTCTCCTTGGACATAGAAGTCTTGATTTAAAGCAGATGCTACATAATAAATTTCCGCAAAAATCACTTTCTAAAATCCGGATCTAAGTAAGGGATAATTCCACAGATATGACTAATTCAATTTCTACTGGGGATTGATTTTGGAAGACTAGAAACAGAGTCAGCGATTAGGTCTTATCTAGACTGAAAGGATCTGTGTTTTTAATTGAGAGTTTAGTACCTGTGTAGGGAATGATTTTCAAATATCAATTGTTGTCTCAAAATTACTGTGTGTTGGAAATCTTGTAATATGTATTGCATTGAATCAGTGTCCACTTGGATTCGGATAAGATGTGATAAATAATACTAGAGGAACAACATGTAGGCCTTGGTTAATTTCTAAGGTAGGGTTGAGTATTATTTCAACTACTATCTTCTTCCGCCAAAGCCTAGCACTGAGTCTTGAGTGAGTACATTCGGAATAGATCTTCCCAGGTCTGTTCCACTCAGTTTGTATCTCATAACTGACCGGATGTTATAAGCCCTGTGGCTTACTGATATTTGGGAAGTTCTAAATCTGCATCTGGTCATTGAAACCAGGAGCTCTTTTATGCTAAAGGAATGAGATAGCTTTTGAGGCTTCCGAGTGATAGGTTTTTAAATGCTTTCTTTACTGTTTTCTTTACCGCTTTCTTTAAAATGCTTTCATAGAGGTCACTCGGAAGAATTAGAGGTTGGCCGCCAGTTGTAAGGTTTAAGAGTCGTGGATTAGTTCGGGATTTTATCTAGACTATTGGGTGTGACAAGGGGGATGATAGGAGTACTTGGCATGTCAGCTAATGATGTGTTAGGTGTTGCTTATCCACCATGGCGAAATAACATACCTCGGCAGGGGGAGTTATTAATCCGTGGTATCTTAGAAATTGAGGTCTTAAAAGCATGTGAATTCTGACTGTAAGTACCTGTCTGTTAAAGGGAACATAGTCTAGAAAGCATGAGAGTTAGCTAACTGATGAACTATCCCAAGCAAAGATCTGTGTAATTAAAATGGAAGTTTAATTGTGTTTCAGCTGAACCTTGTCCATTCTTTATTATTTTCTCCATGTCCCTTCTGTCACATTTTAAAGCTGCTTTCGTAGAATAATTTTATCCGCTTTCTTAGCATAATTCTTATTGCTTTCATAGAATAGATTTAACTGCTTTCTAAATTAACTTTATTATGCTTTGTAGTGTAACATTTATTGCTGTCATAGTCTAGTTTAAATTATGTCAAGTAGTTGTTAAAAACCAATGCAAAACCTGAAACGAGTAACCGAGTGGAAATCTTAGTAAACGACGTGGGCCCTGCTTCTATCGCACATCCTCCAGTGAACGATCCGGTCTTACTATAAATTACTGCAATTTTTGACACCGTGCGCTTTCGGGCCACAGTTTCTGAACACGAGTAATAAAAACGTGACAACCTTAATATATCCTTAAACCCCGTCCATAAATCATAACTCTTTTCATTTAATAAATTCTAACTTGATATTTTAGAAAATACTCATATAGTGGAAGATTGTCAAAAGTTTCATGGCGTCGTTGCCGGGGAGCATGCAGCACTATTTGAAATTAAAGTTTACCACATGAGTAATAAAAAGTGTCAACCTATAAACATATCCCTAATCCCAACTTCATCTTCATAATTGATTTCATAGAATAAAAATTAAACTGGGGTTATTATCTTTCAAAAATACTCGTGTAGGAAATTGTCAAAAGTTTCATGGCGCCGTTGCCGGGGACGATGCAGCGCCGTTTGTTAAGAGAATTACACTCCTGATTTACTCATAGATAGTTTTTGTATATACTTTTGAATCACTACTAACCTGGGGGTTGTGCAGGTACTGTCAAGTTAAGATATAAACTGCTTATGCAAAGGAGGAAGGATACATTGCTTGAGCTACCGTTCGATCTAGAAATAGAAAGAACTGCTCGACAGCTGAGAGCACAAGCAAGATTGCGAAAGGAACGGGAAGCACAGACTCATACATCACCTGAAACCACAAGGAGTGATTTATCTGACATGGCAGAAAACCAGGACATTCCCCCGATCTTACCCATAGACCAACCACCCATCCATAATCAACCACCAAATAACCCTGGCAATGGAGCTGATGGAGGTATGGTAGAACATACAAATCGTGCTAACGAGGAAGAGAATCTACATGATCTCGAGCAGCAACATTACCAGCAATTCCACCAACAACCGCCACCACCTCTAAACCAATATAACCAAAACCAAAACCAAAATATACCAAACCAGCAATACCAGAATCAACTCTTGAATCAAGATCAATTTCAGAACAACCCTCAAGAGCCAGACAACATGTTCCAACAAAATCCCAATTACCACCAGCAATACCAAGATCAAGCTGAACAAGGAAATCAGCAGCAGCAGGCAGCAGCTGACTTTATGCAGCCTATTGTGGAGCCTTATCTGAACAGGCCCGGGAGAGCACAATTTGCCGCACGCAACTTTGAACTGAAACCTGCACTAATTAATTTGGTGCAGAACAATCAATTTTGTGGTGCAAATAATGAGGACCCTCATGATCATCTTCAAACTTTCCTGGAGCTCTGCGATACGATAAAAAATCAGGGGGTATCCCCTGATGCTATAAGACTGATGTTGTTTCCTTTCTCATTGTTTAGTGGAGCCAGGGATTGGCACAAGTCGTTGCCTATCAATCAGAGAAGCACGTGGGCAGATCTGGTGAGGAGCTTTCTGTTGAAATACTTCCCTGAATCAAAAGTGGAGGAAGGACGAGCAAAAATTGGAGAATTCAAAATGAAACCGGATGAGTCACTCTATGATGCCAAAGAGAGGTTCTTCAACCTTTTGAGGAGATGCCCCCAACATGGATATCAACCATGGGAACAATTGCGGAAATTCTACGGAGGACTCACCCACTCATGGCGAATGATGCTAGATGCCGCTGGAGGAAGGCACTTACTCCACTTGCCCATGGACCAAGCCTGGGCAAAGATTGAAACCATGTCTGTCAATAGATCAGTGCTGAACACCGATGAAAGAAAGGCTGACTCCTCTAGAAAAGTTTTTGCTGTAAGTGAAGGTAAAACAGACTTTGAAAAATTACAGGAACAGGTAGCTGCAATTCAGCTGGGTCAGGATAAAGGAAAAGGTACTGTACAGGCAGGAGCTTCTTCAAGCCAAGCACAATCACAGCAATCGGAAGCTGTTTGTGGGCTGTGTCAGGGACCACATCCTACTGATACATGCCAACAGATAGCTACTGAAAGCTGTAACTATGCCGAAAACTACCAGAACCGCCACCCCAACCTATCCTACTCAAATAACAATGCACTCAATGCGCATTTGTTATCTCAGACAAATCAGTTGACCCAGTTTTCCCACCAAAACCAACAGCAAAACTTCCGGCCACAGAATCAAGGGTTCGTTCAACAGAGAGTACAGAACTTCCAGAATCACAACCAGAATTTCCAGCCACTTATCCAACAAAGACCCAACCAAAACCAAGGCCAAAACTTTCAGAATTTCCAAGCCCAACCTAATCAGAACCAGCAGTTCAATCAAAAGCCACCATCTTGTCTGGAGAACATGATGACCGAGTTTATTTCTAATCAAAGGGAGATAAACCAGCAAGTGCAGTCTTCAATTAAGAATGTGGAAACACAAGTCACTCAGCTGGCGAAAGAACTGCAAAACAGGGGGAAAGGAACATTACCGAGCAGTACTGAGACCAACCCGCAATGTAAAGCAATCACATTACGGGGAGGTAATACTCTGAAGGGGAATGTTGGGTCCGGAAAGAAAAAGGCTGTAAAGGAAAAGAATTCAGTGGAGGTTAAGAAGGAGAAGGAGAAGATTGAAGGAGAAAAAAGTGTTGAACTGGCGAAGGACAAATCAGATGCAGCTATTTCGCAGATTGAAGTTGCAGTTGAAGCTGATAAGGGTACGGGTGAAGGTACAACTTCCTTCCTTTTACCACCAAAAATTGATAATAATAAGTACATGCCAAGGGTGCCGTACCCTGCACGTCTTAAAAATAAGGAACAAGATGAAAAATTTAAAAAGTTTTTAGAAAGATTGAAAGCTTTTGAGATCACTATTCCCCTGGTCGAAATGATTTCGGAAATGCCCATCTATGCTAAATTTCTTAAAGAAATGATTTCAGGGAGAAGGAAATTTGATCATGATGAAGTGGTGGTTTTAAACAGCAGCTGCAGTGCCATAATCCAAAGGGTGTTACCGGAGAAGAAGGAAGACCCAGGCTGTATTACACTGCCAGTCCACATTGGGAAAACCAATGTTGGAAAAGGGTTGTGCGATTTGGGATCCAGCATCAACGTTATGCCACTCGCCATGGCAAAACGTCTTCAATTGGGAGTAATTGAACCAGTGACAACGAAACTGCAACTGGCAGACCGATCAATTACCCACCCAGTCGGAATTCTGAAGGACGTGATCTTAAAGACGGGAGGGACACTCTTCCCTGTCGACTTCATCATTCTTGACATTGAGGAGGACTACGAAATGCCGTTGATCTTAGGCCGCCCCTTTCTCTCAACAGGTGGTGCACTGATAGACGCTCGATCAAGCCAAATCAAGCTCCGTGTCGGAGAAGAAGAGCTGAACTTCAACATGGGCAAACTGCAGAAGTTTCCATCTGAGGAAACTTGTTCCGAATTTGATGTAATAGATGGTAGGAGTGAGGATGAGAGCATAGACTCTATGACTGTGATGTCGGACAAAGTTTCAAAGCAGGTACTGATGCCTGCTGGTGCCGAGCCAAGCTGCAACGCCGTGCAATTCGAGGACCCTATAACTGGGGACCTTGAAGAATTCGACGGTGTTGAATTCACTCTGGAGGAGGAGGAGAGCACTTTAGACGATGAAGTGGACCCTGTACTGACACAGGGTCCTGAAGGTAAATCTGATCTTTCACCCCCATCCGTTTCTCGCAAATTACTCCCTTCCGTTGAATGTCCGCCAGAGTTTGAACTTAAAATACTTCCGGATCATCTTAAGTACGATTTTCTCGCTGAACCTAAAAAGTTACCGGTAATTGTGTCAGCAAAGCTGACACAAGAACAAGAAAAAGCTCTGGTAGACATTCTCAAGAAATATGTACATGCAATTGGATTGACCATTTCTGATATAAAAGGAATAAGCCCCTCTGTTTGCATGCACAGAATTTTAATGGAAGAGGAGTACAAGCCCCCAAGCAACCACAAAGGCGTTTGAACCCTCACATGCAAGAAGTGGTAAGGAAAGAAGTTATCAAGCTCTTAGATGCTGGTATCATCTATCCTATATCT
>JAOANR010000005.1:3368487-3444533 GCA_030278955.1 Hygrophila difformis | reverse complement strand
ATTTTGATCATATTCCACATCTTATTTTAATAAGAAAAGCAGTTGAATTCGACAAATTAATGTGAGTTTGTAAGAACAGTTAAGCTGGTACTGAAAAACACAAAATATGCAATTTTAATGTAGTTTGTGTTAAAAAAATCCAAAAACATGAAAAAAGGAAAAATAAAAGAAAAAGGAATGAAAGATGGGCAAAAGAATAAAAATAGCCCACAAAAAAATAAAAGATGGGAAAAAAGAATGAAAAACCCACAAAAAAGAATTTTGGCCAAGTGTTGAAAGGCAATTCGGTCTATGCAATTCGGTTTAGCACGAATTGCCCATATAGACCGAATTGTGTGAAGAATAAAGAAGAACAATAGACCAAGTGTTGAGAGGAGAAACAAGATACCCAATTCGGTCTATGCAATTCGGTTTAAACCGAATCACCCATGAGGACCGAATTGATTCAAGACAAGAAAGCCAAGCAGGAGACCATGAGCAATTCAACAAAATCAATTCGGTCTACACTATACCGAATTGACATTGAAGACCACATCCCAGCCAAAGATCAAGGAAGAAAGACTCCAAGCAATTCGATGTCCCCCAATTCGGTCTATACCGAATTGCATGTGGAGACCGAATTAAGTTCAAAATACATCCAGATGAAGCTGAGGAGCACGTGGAAAAAGCATGCCATTGCTAATGGGCTCTGATGGGCCTAAGGTTTTGAAGAACAAGTATAAAAGCCAATTCTCACCAATACTGAAGATATCTTAGAACACAGAACACAGTTCCAACCCTAATTTCTTGGAGAGGACAAGGGGTACCAAGTTCTTCACCCCTTAAGGGTTAGGCAGGTAGATTAGTTAGAGTATTTTTATGCATTTTAGATTAGTTTTTGCTGCTTTGATGTTAGTTTAATTTGTAAAGCTGTTACCACTGATGACAGCCTTTTATGACTGTCATTTGCGTCCAATTTAGTGTCTTAATGATGATCTTTTGCTCTTAATTCCATTGATTTTTGATGAATAATCATAAAGGATTAGAAAAGATGGAAGAAGAATTAAGATTGCAAAGAAGTTGGAAATACATGAAAAATGGCTTGAAATTCTGAGTTTTCGTTGTAAGTCTCGCACGCAGTGTTTCTATTGAACTGATCCACGCTTTGTCATGCAGAAGGAAGTTAAGCTGGAAAACAGCAGGAAGTGGAAAGGACATAGCGAGGAAAGAAAAAGGAATGGTGCGAGGGCTTGTTTCCTAAATCAGGAAAAGATTTAAGGAAAATGTGCAGATGCTGAAGTCCACGCGATGATGATTGACATCGCGAGGAAAGGAAGTCTGTGCAAGACAGAAGTTTTATCCGTTATGGCGAGAAGCAGATTCCTTGGAGAAACTGTGAGGACCTCGCCTCGTCAAGAAAGATGATTACAATTCTGACTCTCGCTTTGAAGGAACTGGACAAAGCGAGAGGAGAGCTATTCTGATGCGAGCGGTTATCATCCAAGGCAGAAGCAGTTACAACACCCATCTATAAATAAGACCCTTGGGGAATCAGCTCAGCAGGCGGGAGATTGAAGAGAATAGCTCGATTTTACTCTCCAGTCCACTTTTAGAATTTAGTAGGTAGGTAGGTTAGGATTTAATTTTCTCTGCAATTTACTTTGATGTTCTTCAGATTTGTAATTTGTTTTCGTAGAACTGTAATTCAATTTCGCAGTAGATTTCTTTAAGATTAGTTGTTAGATTAGCTAGAGGATACCCTGGGAGGAGAGTTGCTTTCGGATCGCTTGTTCATCCATCATGACGATCATCATCTAAACTCCGACTCGTTCGCTCATCTTTGCACTATTCTGATAGCAAACAGATTTCCAGGTGTATTCGTTTTTAATTCTTTGTTATTCGAGATACAAGAAGAATGATCGGTTATCAGATTGTGAATTTCTTATCTTTCTGGTTTCTATTTTCATTTCGTAATTCTGTTTCAGCAGAGTATAAACCTCAATTTCATCATTCAATCTGAATTTTGCATCATGTCTTTAATTCGATTTCCGAAGATCATAACACTTCCACATTTTTAATGCGCAAAATTGTTCGTTCCAATTACGTAAGAAATTTGGATATTGTAACCGAGTTAGGTATGATCTGGCAGAATTATGAATTTACTCGATTTTCTGTCAATGTTATGTTTATAGATGAGAATCATAAGGTTTAATGTTCAGAACTCTAAAAGGTTCCTAGAGACCCATGCAGTGTTAATCATCGCTTGATAATCTTTGAGAATCAATAGTTTTGAGTTCATGAACTTGGATGCAAAAGATTCTATGTTCATAATTTTCTAAACAGAAATTCCAGAAGGTAGTTATGACAGTTATAAATTCTGATCATTTACTTCGAATAAGGATATTCCCTCGCTTCATCCTAAAAGATGACGCGAGGAAATATCCAGATAGATCTATTATGACAAAGGCTATTCAAATACTCACGCGATGTCAATCTGACAAAGCGAGAGGATCAACCTATAATAGCAATAGACTTGATATCCATTTTATAGGGTATTAATCATTCACTTTTACTTCTTATACGTATATAACCACTATCTATAAGTAGGAATTGAATACCTCGCCGCATTCTTACAGAAACTATCGCGAGGCATTCAGTTCTTTGTATAAACAAAATCTGGAGATCATTCTTTGAATATTAGCTCCCTCCATGCTGTACAGACATAGCGTGCGGAAAATTGGAATGTTCATAGTTTGAAACCCAAAATAGTTACTGCGAGCTATTTTGGACACTTATTTTGCAGAGTTATTTCTCAAATTCTTTTTCTTGGGAAATTTATTTCCTAATTCTGTCTAGTTTCCAATGTATATCTTGGAAGCATCCTTGCATTTTGATTAAGAGGATTCAGAACCCTCAACGTCTCTTTATACATATAATACTACAATATACATATAATATTTTGGGATATTTCCCAGTATATGATGAGTAATCTTACTTCATGACTACAAAATTACAACTCATATGTGCAATACGTATTACTATTTTACACTGGTACGCTGAGAGAGATGATGATATAGGTTTTCTCAATCATTATTTACTCAGGACTGATAAAGAACAAACTTGTTCTTCAGTTGGGCATTTAGTACCTGTCGTTTAAAAGGGAAAGATGTTTTCAAGAACCATCTTTTGTCCTAAAAATTAGTAGAGTATCAGGAAGATTAATTTCCGGGGTTCATGGTATTATAGTTATCACTATGTGCTATGAGTAGGAGATTAAATATTTCTGCTACAGTCTACTAATCCTGAGTCAAATCACGGATATTTGGAACTGTTTACAGAGATTTCTCGAGCTAAATCATTTATACAAATCTGAGTAGTCTGGATAAGTCAAGGAAGTTGAATAGCAATTTCATCTTGATATACTTACAAGACTATTATTCCTTATGAATACTTGCGGGAATTACTCTGAAGAAATAAGTCTTATGGAAACATTGGATGATAGATTTAAATATTACTAGCTTTTTTTTCATTTTGTTGTAGAGGACATCCAATACAGGATCATAAGAACAGTTTGATCAGGGTAATAAAAAGAATAACTTCAAGTTCAGATGAATATAGTATGATTTAGAAGTGACCTCGAGTTGTCAAAGGCTTAATCTGAGTCTGAAAGAAAAAGATTAAGTGACAATTCTGAAAGCTTTTATCACAGAAAGAGTCTGACAGATCATTCTGTGATGACAGTATTCCATGATTTCAGAGCTTAGAATGTCATGACACTGAATCATAAGTACCTGTCCTTGGGAAGTGATTGAAGACATGAAGAATTGATTAAGTTGTGTAAAGGATTTTTTCTATCTCAAAGAACTTTCATTATGTTTTAGCCAATAAAGTATGATAATCTCACCATATGCCTATTTCATTTGATTTGGTCTGTAACACCTTAAACACATGAATAAGATCATAATGTTCTACATCATTTTAATTGTTTTCTTTACTACATTTACAGCTTTAAGCATTTACATTTCAGAAGTATTCTTTAGTAATAATCATTACAACATTCTTAAATCAAGAATAGAGACAGATTCTAAAGCTAATAATTCTATTAAAACACTTCTATCGTGTAACTCTCTTTTGAACGATCCCGACAATTAAAATAAATATTGCAGCTTGATACCGTGCGCTTTCGGTAGGAAAAACTAGGCAAGCTTTTTAACAGCCTTATAGAGATTATAGTGTAAAGGCTGTCGGGGGGCACTGACCGGGGTTTCACCTCAAAAGCTTCATGGCGCCGTTGCCGGGGAGGGTGTAGCGTTATGAATTTTAGAACTGTAGATATTCTTGGTTTAATTGTAATTATTTACTTTTTATTATAACGAATTCACAAATTCTTTCATTTTGTTCACAGAGAAGCCTCAACAGTTTATGAGCGAGAGAAAAACTCGATCTTCAAGACCACCTTTGCTTCCTTTTAATTGTGAACTTGAGAGAACAGCAAGGCTGATCAGAGCAAGTGCAAGAAGGAGACAGAGAGATCTTGCAGAAGGAAATCTTTCAACCATAACAAGGATGGCTAACAATGGACAGAATGACGGACCTGGGAACTTGCCAAATGGACAACCAGATAATCAGCAAAACATTCCACTTCGAGGACCTTTTCAAGCACCACAAAGAGCTGCTGCACCACAATTTATTCATCAACACTATTTTCCACCAAATTTTGCTAATCCTGTTCCGAACCCTCAAGAAGAGCAATATCAACCATGGCAACCTAATGTCGATCAATATTTGGCTGGGACGGATGAGGAGGTTGATATACCACCTGGTATACTTAACCTAGCATCTTCTAGAGCTTTTTATGGAATGAGTGCTGAAGATCCACATTTACATCTCAAGAAGTTTGTTGAACTAAGTAAGACAGTAAAGAAAGGAAGAGCTTCAAGGGAAACCATTCAGTTGGCTATGTTTCCATTCTCTTTGGATGGCTCAGCTAAAGAATGGTATGATTCATTAAATGCTCAACAGAAGGCTACATGGCCAGAATTAGTCAGGAATTTCCTACTCAAGTATTTTCCTGAAAGCAAAGTTGACGAATGGGTAGACAAGATCTCTAGTTTCAAGATGAGAAAAGGGGAATCTCTTAAGGATGCCCGGGACAGATTCTTTGACATGCTCAAGAGATGTCCACAGCATGGTATAACTGAAAGAAGGCTATTGAAAATTTTCTTCACCGGACTCACTCACACTTGGCAGATGATGATCAATGCCACTGGAGGGGAACAATTGCTTCAAATGCCACTTGATAGAGCGTGGTCAACAATAGATACCATGACAGCCAGCAGGGCAGTCCTCCAGGACGATGATCCACCATCTCCTACCAGAAAAAGTCTTGTCATCCATACAGATAAAAATGAAGAGAAATTTGCAGCACTCTCCAAGCAGATTGCTGATCTACAGTTGGCTCAGCAAGCAAATCAACAGGCTCAGCATCAACAACAACAGCAACCAGTAATGATCCTTCAACCTGCTCCAATGGAACCTGTGTATCAGTGCGGAATTTGCTCAGGGCCACATCACAATGATCAGTGTCCACAAATTCAGGAAGCCCCAAAGCAAGATGAGAGCTGCAACTACACCGGATTCCAAAACAAACACCCGAATCTGAGCTATGGTAATACTCAGAACGCACAAAATGCACATCTTCTGAACCCACAACAACCAAATCAGCAGCAGTTTCGTCCTCCACAACCATTTTATCCACAACAACAGATGTACCCACAGAGACCCTTTCAACAGGTGAACCAACAGAATAGGCCGTTTGGACAGTTTGCACCAGTCCCGGTGAACTTTCCACAACAACCTTATCCTGTTGCTCAAGATAATACTTACTCTTTAAAGGTGGAAAATGCTCTGAAGGAGTTCATTGTTAAGCAGACAGAGACGAATAACCAACTGCAGGCTTCAATCAAGAATGTTGAGAATTCCGTAACAGAGATGGCCAAATTATTACAGCAGAGAGAAAAAGGAAAATTACCAAGTTCTTCTGAAACAAACCCACAATGTAAGGCAGTTACATTGAGGGGAGGAAAAGAGGTTGTTGATCCTGAATTTGAAAAGAAAAGAGATAGGTTGCTGCAGCAGAAAAAGTTCAAGGATGTTCAAACAATGGAAGAACATGATCACCCTGAACAGAGACAGATACTTGAGGATAAGGGTTTGGAAAAGAATGTCTCAGGATATTCCTTTCCTAAGGAAAAAGAGGGAGGTAATGATAATCCTAACTCTACAGGTAACAAAAAGGATTCACTGGATGAACACATGCCCAGGATACCATATCCTGGGAGACTCAAAAATGATCTTCAAGAAATTAAATTTAAGAAATTTCTTGAAAAGATTAAGGCCATTGAAATATCAATCCCTTTGGTTGAATTAATTGCTGAAATGCCCACTTACGCTAAGTTTCTGAAAGAATTAATTTCAGGGAAAAGAAGTGCAGGAGAGCAGCACATGGTGGTCTTAAATCAAAATTGTAGCTTGGTTCTTCAGCAAAGGATTCCTCCAAAGCTTGAAGATCCAGGGAGTTTCACTTTACCTCTGATTATCAACTGTAAAGAAGCTGGGCGAGGACTCTGTGACTTAGGAAGCAGCATCAATGTAATGCCACTTGCTATGGCGAGACGCTTGGATTTGGGAAAGATGAGGCCAGTCAATATGACCCTCTTCTTTGCTGATCAATCGAGCACCAGACCAGAAGGGATCATTGAAGATGTTATAGTAAAGACAGGAGGCCTTTGCTTTCCAGCTGACTTTGTCATTCTTGATATCGACGAAAATGTCAGAATTCCTATCATATTAGGGAGGCCTTTTCTGGTGACTGCGGGAGCCATGATTGACGCAAAGAATGGCATAGTGAAGCTTCATGTTGATAACCAGGAGGTCACTTTTGACATGATGAAGATGTCAACATATCCTTTTAACGCTTTTGAAACCAATGTAGCGGGGAATGAATTAGAAGATAGTACTATGGAGGGGGGAAATCTCTTTGATTACTATAATCTCTTTACCACTGATGTAACTGAGAACAATCTCACCCCACTCACAAATGCTAAACATGCTACTTTTGCTTACTTGTGTGCGGTTAGATTCGCTGATCCTGAGACTGGTGAAATCAAGGATGGATCAGAAAGTGAGGATATGCCATCTTCAGAGCAATCTGAGGATGACATTGATAAAACAGACCCTTCTGAGGAAGGATCTGATTTAAAGATGGAAGTGCAAACTCGAAGCAGATTAACTCCATCAATAGAGAACCCACCTGAGCTTGAGCTTAAAGTATTGCCAGAACATCTTAAGTATGCCTTCTTGGCAGACAAAAAGAAGCTTCCGGTAATAATTTCATCCAAATTGAGTGAAGAACAAGAACAAGCTCTAGTAGGTACTCTTAAAAATCATATTCAGGCAATTGCTTGGACTATAGCAGATATCAAAGGCATCAGTCCACACATTTGTATGCATAGGATTCTGATGGAGGATGAATACAAACCGTCCAGACAACCACAAAGGAGGCTAAACCCACCAATGCAGGAAGTTGTCAAGAAGGAGGTAATCAAGCTACTTGATGCAGGTATAATCTATCCTATCTCTGATAGTAAATGGGTGAGTCCAACACAAGTTGTACCCAAAAAGGGTGGGATTTGTATTGTGACAAATGAACATGGTGATGAAGTAGCAACAAGACCAGTAACTGGTTGGAGAGTTTGCATTGACTATAGAAAATTAAACACTGCCACAAGAAAAGATCATTTTCCTTTACCGTTCATTGATCAAATGTTAGAAAGATTGTCAGGTAAACCATTTTACAGTTTTCTAGATGGTTATTCAGGTTATAATCAAATAGTTATTGCTAGTGAAGATCATGAGAAAACAACTTTTACATGCCCATATGGAACATTTTCTTATAGAAGGATGCCTTTTGGATTATGTAATGCTCCTGCTACATTTCAAAGATGCATGATGAGTATTTTCTCTGATTTTATTGAAAAATGCATTGAAGTGTTTATGGATGATTTTACTGTCCATGAACTGACTTTGAAGATTCTTTAAAAAATTTGTCAAAAATTTTGCAGAGATGTGAGGACACTAACTTAGTTCTTAACTGGGAAAAGTGTCATTTTATGGTTCAAGAAGGAATTGTCCTGGGACACAAAGTATCTAGAGCAGGAATAGAAGTAGATAAGGCTAAAGTTTCTGTAATAGCAAATCTACCACCACCTAAAACAATTAAGGCAGTAAGGAGTTTTCTTGGTCATGCTGGTTTTTATAGAAGGTTTATTAAGGACTTTTCTAAGATAGCAAGACCCTTGTGTAATCTTCTTCATAAGGATGTGACATTTAGCTTTGATGAAGACTGCTTAACAGCTTTTAAGACTTTGAAGGAGAAATTAATCACTGCACCTATAGTTCAGTCTCCTGATTGGAGTCTACCTTTTGAGCTTATGTGCGATGGAAGTGAGAATGCAGTAGGAGCAGTTTTGGGGCAACACAAAGAAGGCAAACATCATGTTATCTATTATGCTAGCCATACTCTTAATGATGCCCAGATAAACTACACTACTACAGAAAAGGAAATGTATGCTGTAGTTTTTGCCTTTGATAAGTTCAGACAGTATCTTATTGGAGCCCAAACTATAGTTTACACAGATCATTCTGCATTACGATATCTTTTCTCAAACCAAGAAGCCAAACCGAGGCTGATAAGATGGGTTTTACTTCTACAAGAATTTGACATTATTATCAAGGATAGAAAAGGAAAAGATAATGGAGTAGCAGACCACCTTTCTAGATTGGAGGAGAAAACAGAGAAGGAGGAAGTTGTAAATGATAAATTCCCAGATGAACAATTGTATGCTTTGCAGTTGCATCAATTCGATTGTCCTTGGTTTTCAGATTTTGCTAATTATCTAGCTTGCAAGATTGTCCCAAAATTTAAAGACTCTCATCAGAAGTCAAGGTTTTTCAGAGAAATTCAGAAATACTATTGGGATGACCCCTTTTTATTCAAGTTTTGTTCAGACCAGGTTATTAGGCGCTGTGTTCATGAAAAAGAAGGTTTCCAAATTGTCAGAAAGTGTCATGAGAACCCTTTAGGAGGCCATCATGGTTCTGCTAGGACTGCTAGAAAAGTTCTAGATTGTGGGTTTTACTGGCCAACTATCTTTTTGGACTCCCAGAAACTTATAAAGATGTGTGATAGATGTCAAAGATTGGGAAACATTTCAATGAGAGAAGAAATGCCTCAAAAAGGGATTTTAGAAGTAGAGATATTTGATGTCTGGGGAATTGATTTTATGGGACCATTTCCCCCGTCTTTTGGTAATCATTATATTCTAGTAGCTGTTGATTATGTTTCAAAGTGGGTAGAAGCAGTAGCCTTACCCAATAATGAAGCTAAACAAGTTACTAAATTTCTACAGAAGAATATTTTTACCAGGTTTGGAGCCCCTCGTGCCATTATATCTGATGGAGGATCTCACTTTGTGAATAAACTCTTTGAGAAATTACTGAAGCAGTATGGTGTTCATCATAAAGTTGGATCACCATATCATCCTCAGACAAGTGGACAGGTGGAGGTATCTAATAAGGAAATTAAGCACATTCTACAAGCTTCTGTGAACATTACAAGAAAAGACTGGTCAAAGAAGTTAGATGATGCTTTATGGGCTTACAGAACTGCTTTTAAAACTCCTATAGGAATGTCTCCCTACAGATTAGTTTTTGGAAAAGCATGTCATCTTCCAGTTGAGTTACAACATAGAGCATATTGGGCCATTAAAATGCTCAACATGGATTTTCAGTCAGGACAAGATAAGAGGAAGTTTGATCTGTCTAAACTAGAAGAGATGAGACTGGAAGCATATGAAAGCAGCAAGATTTATAAAGATCGAACTAAGAAAATTCATGATTCAAAAATTAAACATAAAGAATTTTATGTTGGTCAATTGGTTTTGCTTTATAATTCTCGTTTGAAATTATTTCCAGGTAAGCTCAGATCAAGGTGGACAGGACCATTTCCTGTTGTAGCTGTTCATGACAATGGCTCAGTTACAATTATGCTCAATGAAGGAGAAAAGACTGTAAATGGACACAGGCTGAAGGAATATATTGGTCAACAAGACCTAAATATCCAAACTGAATATTTGGATAATCCTTAGTTTTCTGTTTTCTTTATCAAAAAAAAAAAAAAAAATATAGGGGGGTGGATACTACCCAGGTTAACTGAGTAGTATTTCCATTTTCTTTAGATTTATTTTCATCTCTAATTCTTTTATTTTTTTATTTTCAGGAATTCGAGAAATGAAGCTGTGATGGAATGAAAGAGGAAGAGACATGAATCTTCAAACAGGTTTTTGAGTATTAAGTGTTTGGAAAATGGAGTATGAATGGATCCTGAGGCCACGCTTCTTTAATTTTGTCAAAGCGTGAGTTAAAAATAAATTACTCTTACTCACGCTTTGTAAAAGTTATGATGCGAGGTGATCAGTTCAAATTTTTATTCTGTCAAAATTATAATTTGTTAAGGAATAAGAGTTTGGTGTCTACGCTTTGTTGAAAAACAAAGCGAGACTATTTTACTCTGGGAATTGTACAAGAATGTTTTCTCGCTTTGTAATTAACAAAGCGAGAAAAGGATTTTTATACCCACGCAATGACAATCGACAGAGCGAGAGTCTGGGAATTTTGAACGGATAGATTTTCAAACTTCTCAAAGACCAAAATACCCTTTTCAGACTCTTCTTCTTCTCGTACACTAACCATCACGTCGTTTCAACCCCCAATAATTATAGCAGAATTTAGTTTTTCTGCTATAAAATCTAGTCGAATCCTCTTCTTCTTTCATTTCAAACATTTCCATCCTGAGAAATTATCCTTAAACCATATTCAAAAGATAGAATGGCCGCAGCAGCTCCAAATGCTAGAACATCCATTCTAGACATTCCTGAAGAAATCTTGGGAGATATTCTCTCAAGGTTGGGAAGAGAAGAGATGAAGGATGTAGCCAGGTTAGCCCCAACCTGCAAAAAGTTCGCCAAAGCAACTATGGCGCCTATAGTATGGAGGAGGGCAAATGTGGAAAGGAGGATGACTGCAGAGAGGACACTTGACTCTCATTACATCCGAATACTTCGAAGATGCAGAGAGGCGGGAAATTTCATGCTGAAGTTAGAACCTGCACTTTTGAGATTCTGCAATACAGGGCTCAAGGAAGCCGCTTTTGAAGTCCTTAAACCTGGAGTCGATGACAACCATCACCCCTCAATCTTTATCAAGGCCTTCATTCTTTTGAGTTTGGAGAGCCTTGAGGAAATTGATGAGGGATTGTATCTTCTCGGATCAATCCTTAAAGATGAAGATCATATCCGCAAGATGGAGGCGAAGATCAGCAAGCTATTCAATGAAAGCGAAGAGGAGCCTAATCCCTTTAAGGGACAAGGACATCGCGAGTACTGTGATTATTTAGCGCCACATAGTAGGGACTTAGTTAGGGAACCTCCACACTTTAACTATGGTGCCACAAACATTGATTGTTTGTGTTGTGAGGTTACTAGTTTAGTTAGGAGATTAAGAGAAAATTTTAATGAGCATGTAATTGAATCTGAGTCAGAATTAGAAACTGATTCAGATTCAAACTGATCGATTATGTAATCTCTTAATTTGTATCTAAATACTAACCCCTTTTGGTGTTGCTATATATTTACTCCTCGCTTCATTTTTATTAAAAGGAAACAACTTGATTGATCTTATCCTTTACATTAGATTTTTATCTGTCCTTTTAAATAAAAATCTTCGAAATAGGGTTATTTTAGGCTTAATCATTACTCCCTGCAGAGACAAGATTTACTATCTTGACCCCTGCAGTCCTTAGATAAAAATAGGCGTCTCTGTCCTTGCAGTCATTCCTCTCACTTGTCATTTCAAAAATTTTCATCAGATTTTCTTCTCTTACTCAAGAAGAAATCGCCATACACCATTTTTATCACTCTCAACCATTCTCATAAGCAAGATCATGGCCGAGAACAATCCGTAAGCAATCTCGTTCATCTTTTCTTTCTTTTATTCTTAGTTCTATTTTGAAAAATTTGTTGTCAGATTGCATTTCTAGACCTAGGGTTCATGTTTCTATTTTTTTTAGGGAATGGTTGTAGAAAACGAAACATTAATCATTTAAGATTCCTCATAACTAAGAGCCGTTTCTTTACACTCATTAATCCAGAGAATCTTTTCTGAAATTTTTAGTTTGTAACTGATGCATTATCCATATGAGACTTTGGAACTTCATATTAGGAATGAAACTCCCATTTCGAATATTCTGGTTCCATCATAAAAGTATTCCCCTGTGTTCCTCATCATATTATTTTCTGGAAACAGAAATGCTAGGAATCCACAGCGCATTGGGACTCAAATATCCCATTTACCCACTGAGTTGTTGGGGGATATTCTATCAAGAATCGGAAAGGATAATGTTAGAGAGCTCTTCAGGATAGCAGAAGTCTCTCCATTATTTTACCAGGCAAGCAAAACCCATCTTGTATACAAGAGAGTGGACTTGGAATCGTGTATGAGGTGGAGAGAGGATGTTTATCCGGACAACCAGAAAAGATTCATTCGGGAGTGTCAAAATGCAGGGAACTTCATGTTCAACATTGAACCTGCATTAAAGGCATTTGTGGAGGAAAAAGATGAGAAGAAGGCATATGAAATCCTCAAGCCAGGACTAGATGATGGGCATGAACCTACTATTCTGTTCAGAACGATGCTCCTATTAACAAAACAAGAGGATAAGTGGATTGAAGAAGGATTAGAGTTGGTCCAAACAGTAGCTTCTGATGTTTTAGAAGTGGTTTTCATTAAAATCTATCTTTTTCATTGGTTCACCCATATTCCTCAAATTCCAAATCCTTTTCTAGGGCAACCAGAGATGAGCTACTGTAAGGATCACACCTTGCAGGTTCGAGTCTTACTACCACCACACATCAGGATGGACTGCATCCCATGTCAATTCTTTGACATGGTGAGGCAGTTTAGACAGTATTGTGGTGAAGTGTTTCCTGATGAGTTCATGTGGACCGACTCCGATGATGAGGAAATTAACCCCTGAGCAGTTAGAGCTAGAAATTCTATAGTATTATATATGTTTGTAATTTCTGGATATTTTGATGTATTTTGGATCATTTGGACTTCATGTATTACAATTCTCCTACTTTTCTATTTTGTATGATCAGTTTCTTTACTCAATTCAAAAATGAATTAAAGATGAAACTGAAAATCAGGAAATGGAATGGAAGAATTGGTAATCTTTAAATAAATAAGCTAAGGGTGGATTTTTGTTAGGCATTAAGATAAATCTGGTGAAGAAGATTTAACCAGACTTAATATTAAATTTAGAAGTCTTAATCCTTTTCAATAATTACCCCTCGCTTTGTTTTTAACCAATCCAATTTTTTCCAATTTATGTTGTTTGAGTTCTTTAACTCAATTTTTGAATCAATAACCAGACTCACTGATGTGGCAGGTCTAGAATGAGTGAGTACACTCTAAGTACTTGAGTACCCTACTTTTTATTCATTAACTAGGCCAGCCCATTGTTTTATATAAGACCTATAACCTTCTTATCTTTTCAAATCATTTTCATATCTTTTCATATTCTCTCTCGAGAAGAAACCGCCATTTTTAAAGTTCTTCTTCTTCCTTATTTGCGAAACTCTTCTTCAGAAATACTCAGCTTCAGGAACAATCCTAATGGCGAGCAACAACCCGTAAGCTCTCCGTTCATTTTTCATCGCATTTCTTCCTGATGTTTAAAATTGTTACATTCTGCATTATAATGTTTTTACTCATACTAGGGTTTAAGCTTTCATCCACTCTCGTTCTTCCCTAATTGAAAACTTGGAGTATAATTTCAACTGATTCTTCTTCTTTAAAATTCGATTAAATAACAGTGAGGAGCAGCCTTCTGAGTCCTCTGCTTTACACCTGACTGATCTTCCATTGGATGTCCTTGGGGAGATTCTGTCACGAGTAGGGCAGAGCAGCTTTGAAGATCTGCTCAAGTGCAAACAAATCTGTTCAACATTCACAATAGCCTCAGAATATCCTATTGTCCTTCGGAGATTTAATGTACAGGATCTAGCCTTTAAAAGAATTTCCAATGAATCCTCTGGTAAAATCAATTTTCTAGATGCCTGTAGAGAGGCTGAGAATCATATTCTGAATTTGCCCAAGGCCTTGGAATTGTTTGTACAAGGGAAAGGATCCAAGGCATTTCAGATCCTGGATGAAGGAATAGAAGATAACTTTAAGATGTCCCAATATTTTAAAGCTTTATGTTGCCTAAGTAAAAGTTCTAGGGAAGAGATAGAAGCTGGACTTCGCTTAATTAGTCCAATCTTAAGGGATAGATTAAACAGTTATGAATTTAGATACAATCTTCTCACCCTAGTTTCAGAATGGGAATATGTCCCAAATCCATTCTTAGGGCAGGAAAATAGGGAATTCTGTGTTGTAGAAGTTCGTGATCAGGAAACCTTCCATAAGTCATCATACTATACAGCCGATCAGGTCTGCTATCTCTGCTGTGACACAAAAAGAGCCATAGCTGACTTTAGGATGGCAGCAGGGGAGAACTTTGATAATTATAGCATTAATGAATAAGCTTTTGGACAAAGGATAAAGAGATTGATGTATGTGACATGTCTTCTAATTTTCAACTTTGAAACTGTCACTAGATCAGATATTTTGTACAATGTAATGTAGCCTGATTTTGATAATAAAATCTAATCTCATTGCTACATAAATGTTGAGTTTAACTTTGAATTCTGTGTTCTTTCTCCTTTTCTTTTCAGAAATGTCGAAAACCCTCAACTCTTGGAAACTCAATTACTTGATTTACCAATAGAGTTACTGGGAGACATTCTGTCAAGACTAGGAATGGAAAGCATAAAGGCACTTTTTAGAGCGTCCGAAACTGCTAAGCAATTTCTCTCAGCAAGCAGGTCATCGTTAGCTCTAAAGAGAGCTAATTTGGAAACTTGTGCTGTTTGGAGAGGAGATGCTTATCCAAGTAACCAAGTCAGATTCATTAAAAGATGCCAGGATGCAGGCAACTATATGTTTAATATTGTGCCTGCATTGATAGCCTTTGTCGAGGATAAAAATGAGGAAAAAGCTTATGAAATTCTTAAGCCTGGCTTAGATGATAAACACAAACCAACCACTTTCATAAGATCCTTTCTACTGCTTTCCAAACAAGATCCGCAGCTGGATGAGGAAGGAATTCATTTGATCAAATCTGTGACTCAAGATCCTTTTGAACTTCTATTTTTAAAAATGAGTGTTCTCCACTGGCTCCTTTATGGTGAAAAGTTCCCAAACCCATTCCTTGATCAAGAGGAAAGGAGTTTTTGTAAGAATCACTCTATCCAAGAGCGACAGCAATTACCTTTTAATGAAAGGATGGAGTGTATTCCTTGTGAACTGTTTGATTATGTCAAGCAATACAGAAGAGCAAGTGGCGAACTAGGCATATTATTTGAATGGGAGCAATGGAACAATGCAGAAGAAGATCAGAATGAGGAAGAACTACTAGAATTAGAATAATCTAGAAATCAAGTGATTGATATTTTTTTTGCTTGTATTCTTATGTTTTTGTCTTGGGACAGAGAATTATGTGGATGATTCAAAGCTGTACATCCCTTTTCCATTAATGAATTGCATTCTCTAGTTTTTAATTCTATTTTTGTTTTTAACTTTATTCAGCTATGAAATTGGAACTTCATCAAAGCAACCAAGGACTTCACTAGAGAAATCTGGATCGGGGGAAACTCAGATCACAGATCTTCCCTATGAGATTCTTGGAAACATTTTATCAAGATTTGCATTTGACCACCTTGAGACTGTCTTTAATTGTAAACTGGTCTGCAAAGAGCTCGAAAAAGCTACTCATCATCCTTTAGTCTTGAAAAAGGCTTCTCTTGAAGACTTTACAGCATGGGGATGGGGAACTTTTGAAGAGACACAAAGCTTTCCTTGAAACCTGCAAAAATGCAGGAAATTGGATGTACCAGTTACATGAGGCATTGCGTTTGTTCGTCAAAGACAAGAATGAACAAGCAGCGTTTGAACTCTTAAAACCTGCAATTACTGATAATCACCCCCCATCCATCTACGTAAAAGCTCTTATGCTCTTAAGTAAGGATGAAAGGGAAGAGCAAGAGAAGGGAATTTGGCTCTTCGCTCCTCTGTGCAAGAATAGACGAAGACTCAAGGATCTTCGACTTCAAGTCAGAGGGTGGTTATCCAGTTATGAGGAATTCATCTCACCCTTTCAAGGACAACCCAAGAAGAAACTTTGTGACCTTAGGAGCTATTATGATAACAATCATGGTCCCTCAAGGAATACCTATGGAGTCGTGTCAATTTACTGTATGAGGTGCTTAGTTTCTGAGCATTGTAATCTGTTTCAAAGATTTGGAATTGAGGCAGAGACACCTCCTCATTTGTAATTGATAGGTTGAACGTCATAAGAAACACCATGCTTTGTAGTTCCATATTTTGAATCTGATGAACTATATGTTTTGCCTTTGATTAATGATGTTTTAAATTCGAATTTCCTGTTATTTTCTGATTAAATTAGACTCAGTTAGCATTGAAATGTTCACATTTAGAGCAAATCTCTAAATGTGAGTATGGTGATGTCATGAATAGAATGATGAAAATAAAAAGAAAATCTGGTATTATGTTTCTTTTCTATCATTTACACATTTAGAGTCAAGCTCTAAATGTGAGTATGGTGACACTAATTTACCAGTTGTTCTTGTTTCTTAAGGATTCATAAGATGACCTATGAAGAACTTCAAGCTCGAAATATAGAATCGGATAAGAAAGAGAAATCTTTTTTGGCAAAGACGAGAACGGTTAAGATGGTAGAAACTATTCGGAGGAGTGGTGGATGGACAGCAATGCAAATTTCACCTCCAGACTTTTATATCAATCCATTTATGCTTCAACATATACCAGATAAGGAAAAGGAATCATTGAGGATTGATTTAGAAGAAGCATTCTGGAATAAGATGAATAGATTTTGGGATGATCAAATGATAATTCTGATCAATGATAGGCACTGGCCTAATGAAATCAGACTGGAAAGAATTTTGGAAAGGGAAAGGAAGTGCATGGCTGAGTGGAATCAGGAGTGCTACAGAATTATCAATCCGAAAGATCAGACAGGGCTGGAGTTGGATTACTTTGATCCCCAACCACTACCAAAATATGTTAAGCGACTCACCAAATATTGCTGCAAACTTAATGAAATCCGGAATGCTAGAGTCTATGATGCTCATCAGGCACTCCCTGCATACATGCCTCCAACATTCCTGAACAAGAAGGGACCCGTTGAACAGAATTTCTTAACAAATCTGGCCCTAGATAAGATTATTGATGCTCGGATCAATTTAAGGCATGATCTCGAGCCTTATTTCAAGAAAGCTAAACAAGGTCAGGCGGTATGGAAAGATGTCCTTAGAATTATTCAAGAAGCTAGAAATAGCTGGATCAGGTATATGAATAAATGGTCAAAAGGGGATGATCTAAGGAAAAGGATTCTTAAACCAGGGTTGGTAAGGAAACCTAATGAGGAATTTCCTTTGGAGGAGTTTGCTGAATTGATGCCAGAACAGCAAGCATGGATTAAGGATGCAGAGAAGAGAGAAGCTGAGAGATCAGGCAAAAACAGAAAGCAGAGATCAGATGCAAAACAGACACCACAAAATATAGTAAGGAATATTTTCAGAGAATCAGTTGTTAATGAAGGACTGGAACCTGTAGCGAATTTTAGAAAAGTTTCAGCTCCATCAATAACACCAGCAGATGCAGATCTACTCATTACAGATAGACCCAATAAGATCATGAAGAGATTACCTCCAACTCTCCAACAGGAAGTTCATGGATATGTACAGGAGAGGAAGAAAGAATTCATCGAGAAGTATGTCAGGTATGATGCTATGTGCAGGGAAAATGCATACAAGGAGCACAGACCTTACACTGATCAAACACAAGGAAGAATTCAGCAGGTAATTATTGATGATTGGGATGAATGGAATGAGAAATATCTGAATAGAAAGGGAATGAATATCATGCTGAAGGGATTAGGCAAGAATTTCTATATTAAGAAGCACGATTCAGATGAAGACAGCACTGATGATGAGCAAAGAATTGAGAAGATGAGAGTAGTTGATGAGGTTACAACTATTTTGGGAGAAAAGAACGAGGGAAATGATGAAATCCATCCGATTCTGCAAGAGAGTATGGATTGCTATTATGCAAACAAACGAAAGGCAGATCGTGAATGGGAGGAACTCATGAGAACTCAAGACAAGAAAGGTAAAAAGAAAGTATCCTCCAAAAAGAGGAAGTCACACAATCTCAGTTCGAGCACTTCAGATGAAGTACCATTAGCTAAGAAAAGGACTGGGAAGAAGGTGGAGGCAGGCAGGCCTGAGAAAGCTAGCCGAATTCTGAAGAAGAGGAAAAATGAAGATGAGCTAACAACCAAAGAAATTCTGGATGTGACAAAAGACTTGATGGATGAAGATGTTGAGATTCTACAATCAGCTCAAGAAAAGAAAGAAGTTGTTACCTACAAAAGGAGAGGAAGGTTACCTTCTGAGCAGAAGGAAACCAACCCTGAAGAATTTAAGCAGCAAGGATCTTCTCTTGAGAATGTAGAACAATTGGGAATCATTCCTGAGAAAGAAAAGCAACAAGAAAAAGAACCTGAAAAGCCAGTTAAAAAGTTCAGGATAAAGATGAAGGCTAGAAAGCCTAAGTATGTAGTACCTGACACCAGCTCTGAAGAAGAAAAAGTCGAACCAACTCTAGGGATAGTTCCCTACACAGAGAGGCTGGAGCTTACTCCTTACACTAATTTGGAAGTGGGGGATATAGATCCAGAGGGCTGGAGAGCATGCATTGAAGAACATCAACCTGATGAACAAGGATCAACTAGACCAAGCACTGATCTCCAACTAGTTCAGATTACTGAAAAAGATGATAGAGAAGGGCAAGATGAAGATCAACAAGCTCAGGTCAACAGGGATCTTATTCAAAGTCAGATTGATTTACAAGGGTTTTCAGGAGAAGATACTGAACAAGATATACCACCAGGACAAGCTGCAGATGAGCAAGAGTTTGTGAATCAAATTGAGGAATCAGTGGCAGACATATTTCAGGAACAGACACTGGAAGATTTACAGACTTTTGAAGATATGAACTTGCATGGAACTACAGTCGGGAACATGACTTACTCTCTGGAAGGACTGATTAAAAAGTTCAGAAAATTGGCTAGAGAAGGAGGGAATGCACGCACCTCAGCAGAACAAGCAAGTGAATATGCAGCTAAACTTGAGTCAGAGTTAGAGGAAATCCAACAACAAATAAATCCTGACCAAGTAATGGAACCATCTCCATTAGCAATTCAAGCTTATGAAGAAGAAGTGCAGAGAAATGAAACTCAAGAAGCTCAGCAGAGAAAATATTTTATGGAAGACACTGTCAGTCAATATCTCAGAACACAGACGAATGCTGAAAATCAAATGAATCAATGGCTCCTTCCACCTCAAGTCAGGGATGAAGTAGTTCAGAGAGCAATTGTAAGGATGAATGATCCTGAATGGGCCGCAGAACAGAAGAAGAGAGTAGAAGAATATTTTGGGGTCAAAGGATTTCTAGATTCAGAATCCACTGCTGTTCCTCTTCTACTAAACGAACCTGTACAGGAAGATCCCACAGAGATTTTAAATCAGCATAGCCTTGAAGTTACTGAGAAGGTAGATATCAGCACGTCATTGATTTATGATTCAGGTATAGGCAATTCACAACATGATGACACTGATAGAGTTCAAGAAGAACATCCAGAGCCTGACCATGAGCAAAACTCAGAACAAGTTCAGGAAGAAAATGTGGAACCTGCTCAAGAAGAAGGCCAAACAGAAGAACAAGAAAATGAGAATGCTGGGGATGAGCAAGAAGGAGCACAAGAATCCGAGGGAAATGAATCAGATACATCTGAAGGATCATCCCCCGGAAAAGATGTCCCAGAATTGCTACCTGCGAGTTATTGGGGAAAGAATAGTCCAAAGGTGAGGTTATCAATCCCTGATAGCATTGAAAAGAGGACTGAATTTACAGAAGAAGAAATCAAGGTTAAGTTTAATGGAAGAAAGGAAGCATTGGAGAATTACTTGGGGATGTCCAAAATGATTGTTCCGGACAAAGGATTTCATCCCAAGTGGCTGGATCATAAGTGTATCAGCTACTGGAGGAGGATCAATGAATGGGACATTTTCATGAGACACAATAACAAATGTGGTTATGTGGAACTGACCAGGGAGTTCTATGATAACTTTGATGTTGAGGCAGAAACAACATGGATTAGAGGGAAAACAGTGCAAGTCACTGTAGAAACTCTAAATGATCTGATTCAGGCACCTTTGTTAGAACAGCCAGAAGTCAAATCCGAGGTCCTACTGAGAAAGAAAACTCAAGGAAATAAACTTGTTAATGCTAGAAAAATGGCACTGGGATTCTGTTCAACACACAGAGGAACTGAGCAGAATAAGATTCCATTGAAGAATTTGAAGCCTGAGTTCTACTACTCAAAGCTCAGACCTACTACAAATTTTCAAGGACCCTCAGCCGGAACTTTCGAGGGATTTGCATTGTTATGGTCAGGAAGGAAATGCAGTGCTGCACACCATGTTCTCAATGTTATTAAGTCAAGAGTTGGAGAAGATGCAGCATTGGCTTATCCGAATTTAATCAGAAGACTTTGTGAGAAACAAGGAGTCTCAATCACACCATTTTTACCAGAGATCATAAAGATAGATCCTCCTATTCCATTACCAGAAGACACTTTAAGGGGAGAGTTGATTTACCAAATGCCAGATTTAGAGGAACAAACTTCCGAAGGATCAGGATCAAAGGTGCCATCTCCTAAGACAAAAAGGGTCTATCTTCCTTCAAAATCAAGATCATATCAGTCAAAAACCACAACAAAAAGGACAAAGACTGTAACTCCATCTCCTGCATTGAATCCTATTCCAGAAGATGAAGAGTTTGATAACACTTCTGCACCATCTCAACCTTTGAGACAGCCAATGAGGAACACAGTATCTGTGGATGAATCTCAGAATATGAGTACTTCAATCCAAAGTTTTGCACAGTCCATGGAGATGCTAGTGAAAACTATGTCAGAAGACAAACATGTTCAAAGAGAAATGGAGCAAAAGAGGATTGAACTTGAGCATGTCAGGATTCAAACTGAGGAGAAACTCAGGAAAGAATAGATGGAGAGGCAAGAGAAGATAAGAAAGGAAGAATGGGATAGACAGGAAAGGATGAGAAGGGAAGAGATGGAAAGATTTGAGAGGCTAAGAAGAGAAGAACTTGAAGAGAGAAGACAGGAACGAGAAAGGGATATGGAACTGAGGAGGCAGGAGCAGTATAACAGTACGAGATTGGTAGACATTCTTGCCAACCTAGTCTCGGATCTAAAGAAATCTCCATCCATACCACCTAAGGATCCAGACAATGATGCAGGACCATCCTGAGATCACAGGGGAGTTTTCTGAAACTTTCTCCTTCTTCTTTTTTTAATTGCAGTCTCTTTTTCTTTATTTCTTTCCTGTTTCCGTTTGTTCTGATATAACTTAGGATAGATTTAATATGAAGTTGTGTCATAGTATCGAATTTCAAGCTAGGATCATAAAAAAAAAATAATAATGATAGTAATAATAAACTCAGGGAGGCTAATAAACTGATAAAGGAATAGAAGATGAGTTTAAAAAGTGGTTCCTGTGGAGACATCTACTTTATAGGTTTTCACTGCAAGCATGAGCCGCTCTTGAAAACTGTTCCTAGCTGTAAGCTCTGAGATTGATTGATGTCATTACTGGATAAATAGTTTGAAGGTTTTGTGATGATATTAACCTTAGTGATTTGCATACCATAAACAATAACTGCACAAGGTTAAGAGGATTGATCTAATCTAGTCTCTCTTGGAAGATGAGTGTGCATATTGAGTAAAAAAAAAAAAAAAGAAAAAGAGAGAAAAAGAGAGCAAGGGAAATTTTAGAATAATGTGGATATAAGTAGCTGGCACAGCTGCCCCTCTGATTTATAAGTTGAAGAACTTTAAAAGAACAGAATCAAGGGCAGGGGAGTTGAAGTTTCATCTGCAATGTCAGGTCATGCGACTCCTCCTAATAATGTGAAACCGAGCTATTGAAAGCCACGGAAGGCCACCCCTTAAAAAAAAAAAATGTGTATTTCATTTCAGAATACAAGATATGCACATGAGTTGGACAGGATTGAGCGTGAGAAGAGAAATCTGACTAACTAAGGAGCAGAACAATAATTCACATAAGTGCAAATCACTTCTGTTAATGTTTCCATGAAATCTGGTGAATTTTAAGTCAGGTATGAAGCATCAATCAATTGAAAGAGCTGAGCTTGGGATAGTTGGAAAAGAGAATGTAGTGATCCAGTGGAGTCTTACATGAACATCTTAATCTCAGAAGCCACTAATTGGACTTATTCTTTGAAACTTTACAAGTTTCTTACCACTTGAGGACAAGTGTTTCTAAATGTGAGGATGGTGATGACAGCCTTTTGTGACTGTCATTTGCGTCCAATTTAGTGTCTTAATGATGATCTTTTGCTCTTAATTCCATTGATTTTTGATGAATAATCATAAAGGATTAGAAAAGATGGAAGAAGAATTAAGATTGCAAAGAAGTTGGAAATACATGAAAAATGGCTTGAAATTCTGAGTTTTCGTTGTAAGTCTCGCACGCAGTGTTTCTATTGAACTGATCCACGCTTTGTCATGCAGAAGGAAGTTAAGCTGGAAAACATCAGGAAGTGGAAAGGACATAGCGAGGAAAGAAAAGGAATGGTGCGAGGGCTTGTTTCCTAAATCAGGAAAAGATTTAAGGAAAATGTGCAGATGCTGAAGTCCACGCGATGATGATTGACATCGCGAGGAAAGGAAGTCTGTGCAAGACAGAAGTTTTATCCGTTATGGCGAGAAGCAGATTCCTTGGAGAAACTGTGAGACCTCGCCTCGTCAAGAAAGATGATTACAATTCTGACTCTCGCTTTGAAGGAACTGGACAAAGCGAGAGGAGAGCTATTCTGATGCGAGCGGTTATCATCCAAGGCAGAAGCAGTTACAACACCCATCTATAAATAAGACCCTTGGGGAATCAGCTCAGCAGGCGGGAGATTGAAGAGAATAGCTCGATTTTACTCTCCAGTCCACTTTTTAGAATTTAGTAGGTAGGTAGGTTAGGATTTAATTTTCTCTGCAATTTACTTTGATGTTCTTCAGATTTGTAATTTGTTTTCGTAGAACTATAATTCAATTTCGCAGTAAATTTCTTTAAGATTAGTTGTTAGATTAGCTAGAGGATACCCTGGGAGGAGAGTTGCTTTCGGATCGCTTGTTCATCCATCATGACGATCATCATCTAAACTCCGACTCGTTCGCTCATCTTTGCACTATTCTGATAGCAAACAGATTTCCAGGTGTATTCGTTTTTAATTCTTTGTTATTCGAGATACAAGAAGAATGATCGGTTATCAGATTGTGAATTTCTTATCTTTCTGGTTTCTATTTTCATTTCGTAATTCTGTTTCAGCAGAGTATAAACCTCAATTTCATCATTCAATCTGAATTTTGCATCATGTCTTTAATTCGATTTCCGAAGATCATAACACTTCCACATTTTTAATGCGCAAAATTGTTCGTTCCAATTACGTAAGAAATTTGGATATTGTAACCGAGTTAGGTATGATCTGGCAGAATTATGAATTTACTCGATTTTCTGTCAATGTTATGTTTATAGATGAGAATCATAAGGTTTAATGTTCAGAACTCTAAAAGGTTCCTAGAGACCCATGCAGTGTTAATCATCGCTTGATAATCTTTGAGAATCAATAGTTTTGAGTTCATGAACTTGGATGCAAAAGATTCTATGTTCATAATTTTCTAAACAGAAATTCCAGAAGGTAGTTATGACAGTTATAAATTCTGATCATTTACTTCGAATAAGGATATTCCCTCGCTTCATCCTAAAAGATGACGCGAGGAAATATCCAGATAGATCTATTATGACAAAGGCTATTCAAATACTCACGCGATGTCAATCTGACAAAGCGAGAGGATCAACCTATAATAGCAATAGACTTGATATCCATTTTATAGGGTATTAATCATTCACTTTTACTTCTTATACGTATATAACCACTATCTATAAGTAGGAATTGAATACCTCGCCGCATTCTTACAGAAACTATCGCGAGGCATTCAGTTCTTTGTATAAACAAAATCTGGAGAACATTCTTTGAATATTAGCTCCCTCCATGCTGTACAGACATAGCGTGCGGAAAATTAGAATGTTCATAGTTTGAAACCCAAAATAGTTACTGCGAGCTATTTTGGACACTTATTTTGCAGAGTTATTTCTCAAATTCTCTTTCTTGGGAAAGTTATTTCCTAATTCTGTCTAGTTTCCAATGTATATCTTGGAAGCATCCTTGCATTTTGATTAAGAGGATTCAGAACCCTCAACGTCTCTTTATACATATAATACTACATATACATATAATATTTTGGGATATTTCCCAGTATATGATGAGTAATCTTACTTCATGACTACAAAATTACAACTCATATGTGCAATACGTATTACTATTTTACACTGGTACGCTGAGAGAGATGATGATATAGGTTTTCTCAATCATTATTTACTCAGGACTGATAAAGAACAAACTTGTTCTTTAGTTGGGCATTTAGTACCTGTCGTTTAAAAGGGAAAGATGTTTCAAGAACCATCTTTTGTCCTAAAAATTAGTAGAGTATCAGGAAGATTAATTTCCGGGGTTCATGGTATTATAGTTATCACTATGTGCTATGAGTAGGAGATTAAATATTTCTGCTACAGTCTACTAATCCTGAGTCAAATCACGGATATTTGGAACTGTTTACAGAGATTTCTCGAGCTAAATCATTTATACAAATCTGAGTAGTCTGGATAAGTCAAGGAAGTTGAATAGCAATTTCATCTTGATATACTTACAAGACTATTATTCCTTATGAATACTTGCGGGAATTACTCTGAAGAAATAAGTCTTATGGAAACATTGGATGATAGATTTAAATATTAGCTTTTTTTTCATTTTGTTGTAGAGGACATCCAATACAGGATCATAAGAACAGTTTGATCAGGGTAATAAAAAGAATAACTTCAAGTTCAGATGAATATAGTATGATTTAGAAGTGACCTCGAGTTGTCAAAGGCTTAATCTGAGTCTGAAAGAAAAAGATTAAGTGACAATTCTGAAAGCTTTTATCACAGAAAGAGTCTGACAGATCATTCTGTGATGACAGTATTCCATGATTTCAGAGCTTAGAATGTCATGACACTGAATCATAAGTACCTGTCTTGGGAAGTGATTGAAGACATGAAGAATTGATTAAGTTGTGTAAAGGATTTTTTCTATCTCAAAGAACTTTCATTATGTTTTAGCCAATAAAGTATGATAATCTCACCATATGCCTATTTCATTTGATTTGGTCTGTAACACCTTAAACACATGAATAAGATCATAATGTTCTACATCATTTTAATTGTTTTCTTTACTACATTTACAGCTTTAAGCATTTACATTTCAGAAGTATTCTTTAGTAATAATCATTACAACATTCTTAAATCAAGAATAGAGACAGATTCTAAAGCTAATAATTCTATTAAAACACTTCTATCGTGTAACTCTCTTTTGAACGATCCCGACAATTAAAATAAATATTGCAGCTTGATACCGTGCGCTTTCGGTAGGAAAAACTAGGCAAGCTTTTTAACAGCCCTATAGAGATTATAGTGTAAAGGTTGTCGGGGGGCACTGACCGGGGTTTCACCTCAAAAGCTTCAACCACCACTTAGAGTAGCCATTTTCCATATTTTTAATATGCTTTGTAGTTAGAATGAACCCAACCTTCAATCTAATGATGGTTTTGGGTTATTTACTTTGTTTTCAAGTGTTTAATGCAATGAAAATTTCCAGAAATGGATTTTGACTTATGTGTTTCACACTCTTTAAATGCTTTCCTTAGCAATAAATATGGTAGAATGAATGTTTGTTCCAACTAGGTTACATTTATTATGTTTCTAGTTGGCTTTCATTCTTAATAAATGCATGTTAAGTGGATTTTTGGTGTGTTTTTATGCCTTAGAGCTCAAATAAGTGTTCTTAGGTGCTTAGATAATTTAAGGCTTCTTAGAAATAGGTTTACATGCTTTATTTTAATTTCCTTGCTTAGATGTCTTGTTTATGTTACCTTAGATAATTTAAGTGTTCTTGTTCTTTTATGCATGATGTTCTTAGAATCATAGTTGTTTTAGGTTATTTGATCTTTGAATTATTTGTTTGTAGCTTTAGGGTTTACTCATGCTTTTATCCACTGAACATGCATGATTATAGAAAACCACAAAATATTTACAAGTATGGCTGCGAGATGAATTGATGTGAAATGAGTGATGGGGTCACTCCCATCTATCATAAACCACATCAACTTAGAAACCGCGGTGATATTTGTAAACATAAAAATTACACATGTGAAAAATTACACATGTGAAACCGCAGTGATATTTGTAAACCGAATTGCCCATGAAGACTGAAGTGTATGACACAAAATGGGTATGAGAAAGGGGATGCTCGATGGTGAGTAGTGGAGGATTTGTGTTTTGAAAGCCAAATAAGTTAAGTTTCAAAACCCTTCTCCTTTAAGTTAGTAGATAGAAGTAGAAGTGCCCCTTAGGCGAGGTCACGCCTAACAAACGCATCAACTTCTGTTCGATTCCCTTGTATGAGTTGCTTCCCCCAACTCATTTCAGTATTGTAAGGGCTCCTTAGGCATGGTCTCGCCTAAGGGATTGCTTTGCTGGTGCCTTCCATTTTAATTGCCTCTTCACCCAACTGACATGGCAGGGCCTGAAAAGTATCTTAGCCGTGGTCACGCCTAACAATCACTCCAGCCTCTGTATGCTAAATTCCTGAATCAAGTACTAAATCAATGAAAACAAATTACAACCAGACTAATACTCAACTTAAAAATGGAAAAAAAAAAAAGCAAATCAAAGATAGAGCTTGGGTTGCCTCCCAAGAAGCGCCTTTCTTTTAAGTCTTTGGCTAGACATAATGAAGCTCAATCAATTAATAGGATCAATCAAAGTAGTCATCTCCACATCACACTCTTGAAATTTCTCATAATAGGGCTTGAGACGATGCCCATTCACCATAAACTTTTTCTCTGTGCTTAAACTTTGTATTTCAATTGCACCAAAAGGGAGAACGTTAGTAACCACAAAAGGACCTATCCAACGAGAATGCAACTTACCCGGGAAGAGTTTAAGGTGGGAATGAAAAAGCAGAACTTTTGTCCTACTTTAAATTCTTTCCTTAGAATATTTTGATCATGAAAAACCTTACTCCTCTCCTTGTAAATAGTGGAATTCTCATAGGCCTCATTTCGGATCTCCTCTAGTTCCTGCAACTGCAATTTTCTATTTTCTCCAGCTTCAATCAAGTTCATATTACACTTCTTAACTGCCAGTATGCACAATGTTCCAATTCAACCGGTAAATGACAAGGCTTACCAAATACTAACCTGTAGGGCGACATTCAAATTGGAGTTTTGTACGCAGTGCATATGCCCACATAGCATCCTCTAAGTGTAAACTCCAATCCTTTCTATCTGGTCTCACCATTTTCTCCAAGATTCCTTTGATTTCTCTGTTGGATACCTCAGCTTGTCCATTTGTCTGTGGATGATATGATGTCGAGACCTTATGCACAACTCCATACCTGCGAAACAATGCAGAAATTGTTTTGTTGCAAAAATGTGTTCCCCTATCACTTACAATTGCCTTAGGCATTCCAAAGCGATTGAAGATGAATGTCTTTAAGAACTCTGCAACAACTTTAGCATCGTTAGTTCGGGTAGCTTTAGCTTCCACCCACTTTGACACATAATCGACTGCAAGTATGATGTAATGAAAACCATGTGACATTGGAAACGGCCCCATGAAATCCATGCCCCAAACATCAAATATTTTAACAAAAAGCATTGGTGTTAGTGGCATTTGATTTCTAGCATAAATATTACCTACCCGTTGGCATTTATCATAAGTTTTGCAAAACACATGTGCATCTTTAAATAAGGTAGGCCAATAAAATCCACTATCCAATACCTTCCTTGCAGTCCGTTGGGCACCAAAGTGACCCGCATACTAAAGAATGGCAAAATTTAAGGATAGAATCATACTCACTCTCTTTTACGCAACGTCTAATGACTTGGTCCGCACATCTTTTCCACAGATATGGATCATCCCATATGTAATACTTGGAATCACTTTTCAGCTTATCCCTTTTCGCCTTAGTCCAACCTGCAGGAAACTTGTTAGTGACTAAATAATTCACTATATCTGCATACCATGGAGAATGTGAGGAAATTGTAAACAATTGTTCCTCTGGGAAATACTCCCTTAAACAGAGTTCATCTTGGGCAGTAGGGAGACGGCTTAAGTGATCCACAACTAAATTTTCGCTTCCCTTTTTATCCTTGATTTCCACATCGAATTCTTGTAGGAGTAATATCTATCTAATTAGCCTTGGCTTGCTCTCCTTCTTGGACATCAAGTGCCTCAAAGCTGCATGATCAGAATAAATAATTACTTAGTTCCCAATAAATATGATCTAAACTTTTCTAAAGCAAAAACAACAGCTAAGAGTTCTTTTTCTGTAGTAGAATAATTAAGTTGAGCCCCATTCAACGCCTTTGATGCATAGTAGATGGCCCATGGGGTTCTTTCACTTCTTTGTCCAAGAACAGCTCCTACTGCGGTGTCACTGGCATCGCACATGATCTCAAAAGGCAGGTTCCAATTAGGTGGCTGAATGATAGGAGGTGATGTCAACAGCTCCTTGATTTTTTCAAAGGCCTTTTTGCAATCCTTGCCAAACTCAAACTGGACATCCTTTTGCAAAAGTCGAAACAAAGGAGCAGCTACTTTTGAGAAATCCTTGATAAAGCGGCGATAAAATCCTGCATGACCTAAAAAAGAACGAATATCCCTCACCGAAGTGGGGTAGGGTAAAGTAGAAATAATATCAACCTTTGCTCTATCTACCTCAATCCCTTTTGATGACACTAGGTGGCCAAGAACAATCCCATTTTCTACCATAAACTGACACTTCTCCCAATTCAATACTAGCCTAGTTTCTTTACATCTTTTCAAGATCACGACTAGATTATCTAAGCAAGCATCAAAATTATCACCATAAACACTAAAGTCATCCATGAATACCTCAATGATCTTTCTAACAAATTCAGAGAATATGCTTACCATACACCGTTGAAATGTTGCTGGAGCATTACAAAGTCCAAAATGCATTCTTTAGTAAGCAAAAGTTCCAAATGGACATGTGAATGTGGTCTTTTCTTGATCTTCCGGTGCTATAGCAATCTGGAAATACCCTGAAAAACCATCTAGGAAACAATAGTGAGATTTACCAGCTAGTTTTTCAACCATCTGGTCAATAAATGGTAATGGAAAATGATCTTTCTTAGTTACGGTGTTTAGCTTACGGTAATCAATACATTGGCGCCGACCAGTTTGCTTACGCACAGGGATTAACTTACCATCGTGATCAACCTCGACAGTAACTCTTGCTTTCTTTGGAACAACGTGAATAGGACTTACCCATTTACTATCCGAGATGGGACAGATAATATCTGCATCTAGTAGCTTCAAAATTTCTTTCTTCACTACCTCCATCATGGCAGGGTTGAGTCTTCTTTGTGCTTGCCTTACGGGTTTAGCCTCTTCTTTTAGCACAATTTTGTGGGTGCATAGGAACGGGCTAATGCCCTTGATGTCTGCTAAGGTCCACCCAATGGCTTCCTTGTGTTCTCTCAAAACACGGAGTAGCTTTTCTTCTTGCACAGGAGATAGAGCAGCAGCTATGATCACAGGTAGTATTTTTCCTTCTCCTAGAAAAGCATACTTTAAGTTCGACGGCAGTGGCTCCAATTCTACAGCTGGTGTCTGCGAAACAGAAGGCAACAAACCTTTGTCAGTCTTAGTTAGAATTGAATTTACAGCCATGTACCTTGATGGTTGCGGTTCCAAAGATTGTAGAGCTTGAACCATATCTTTATCCGCTTCATTCAATGGCATATCACCCAAGGACTAAATGTCTAAGCTCTTTGTCAATGCAATTTCAAGCTCATCCTTTCCATAGAGCTCAAAATCTTCCTGCACGCTATTATCAATAACATCCACTCTGCACAATTCATTAGATTCAACATGGTACTTCATAGCATCAAAAATATTAAATTTAACTTGTTCCCCATTAAATTCCATTGTGAGAGTTCCACTTTTAACATCAATTTTAGTTTGTGCAGTACACATAAATGGTCTCCCAAGTAAAATAGGTGAAGGATTAGGCGAATTCTCATCATGCATGTCTAGAACATAGAAATCAACTGGGAATATTAATTCATTGACTTGCACTAGGACATCCTCAATCATACCCTCAGGGTAAGCATTGGTCCTATCCGCAAGTTGAATAATTATCCCGGTTTCTTTCAATGGACCAACATTAAGAGCATTGAAGATAGACTTGGGCATAACATTAATAGCGGCTCCTAAATCTAGCATAGCTCGTTTGAGCTCAATCTTCCCTATCTTACAAGGAATTACAAACATACCTAGGTCTCCGCATTTCTGTGGTAGTTTTCATTGAAGCATGGCGGAAACGTTCTCTCCAGCTGGTACTTTCTCATCCCCTCTCAGATTCTGTTTGTTAGTGCATAGCTCTTTGAGGAACTTGGCATAAGGGGGGATTTGTTTAATGGCATCCAACAGCGGTATGCTCAGTTCAACTTTCTTGAACACCTCCATAATCTCCTTTTCTTTGTCGCTCTTGTTAGGCTTCGCCAACTTGTGAGGAAATGGAGCTATTTTAGTACTCGATTGAATAGGGGGATCAAAAATGACCTGTTCAGTAGACTTTTTAGCTTCTTTCTCTATTTCCTTTTCAATCTCCTCATCATCTTTCTCCTTTGAGGTAATAACTCTAGGTTCGGCCAATTCCTTCCCACTTCGCAATGTTATGGCATTAACACCCATCGGTTTGTTATCTGTCTGAGCTGGTAGTCTGCCCCTTTCTCTTTCTTTGGACTCTCGAAATTCAGCCATGACTTGAGCCATTTGATCCTCCAGATTCTTCACACTCGTCCTAGTCTCTTGCTGAAATTGCAAAACACTAGAAGCAATAGATTTAACCATATCTTGCAATGAATTACATGGAGCTGGGACATAATTTTGCCTTTGTTGTTGAGATTGCTGAGGTGGTTGGAAACCTGGTGGTTGTTGTGCAGAAGCTTGTTGATTTCCATAGCGTAAATTGGGATGATCCCTCCATCCCGGATTGTACGTGTTGGAGAAAGGATCATAATTCTTTCTTTGCACAAAACCAGCTGCATTAATATCTACATCCTCAGATAATGTGGGACATGTGTCAGTAGGATGATCATTGCTTGTGCAAATCCCACATGCTTTCACAGGAACAGTACCTACAGCAAGTTTACGAACAAAAGCAGTCAGTTCATTCAATTGTTGGTGTATAGAAGAATTTACCTCAGTTGCTTCCTTGACTGCCACAATATCTCTGGGTCCAAACTGTTGGGAGTTCATTGCCATGTCATTGAGCAATTCCCAAGCCTCCCGAGGTGTCTTGTTCATGAGGACCCCTCCACAAGCAGCATCAATAATTCTCCTATCGATAGAGGTTAGTCCTTCATAGGAATATTGAATTAAAAGCTGTTCAGGAATTTGATGTTGTGGGCATCTAGCAATCAGTTTATTGAATCTATCCCAGTACTCATAAAGAGTTTCCCCTGATGCCTGTTTAATACCACATATTTCCTTACGAGAGTTGCAGCTCTAGATGCAGGATAAAATCTTTCTAAGAACCTGCGTTTCATTTCAGTCCAAGTGGTGACACTCCCTGCTGGAAGATTGAAGAGCCAGTCTTTCGCAACATCTTTCAATGAAAATGGAAAAACTCTCAGCTTGATCTGGTCTTCGGTAATTCTGGTGGTTTCATACTTGTGCACACCACATCGAACTCTTGCAAATGTTTGTGGGGCTCCTCACCTGACAAACTATGGAAAGAAGACAAAAGATGGATTAGTCCGGATTTAAGTTCAAATTGAGTATTACCTTCAATCATTGGAAAAGTTATGCAGAGTGGTTGTTGAGTTAAATCGGGAGCAGCCAGCTCCCTAAGAATCATTCGTTGCGCCATTGGTGCTAGAAGAATCTCAATTTTTTCCTCTAGTTCTTGACTGTCCTCAGAGTCGGATGAACTAGAACTGTTTGCAGTTTGTAGAGTCACGGTAAGCAGTGGTGATAGAACGGTTGCTTTCTCCGCTCTTCTCTTCTCCCCGGCTTCCTTCCTCAAACGGCGTGCATTTTTCTCAATTTCAGGGTCAAAGTTTAATTCACTACCACGTCCTGTTCGAGGCATAAACTAATAAGCAGAGACAATCAATAATAATGAAAAGCCCAATTCAAATTAACAATATTCCTAAGAGGACTTGTTCAAAATTGATCCCAAATTCTCACTAGAGAGTCTGCTCTAGCTTGTTACTATTAATTAAAATTCAACACATTTACGGATGAAGAATTCTAATTTTAACAATGAATTCAATAAATTAATATGTGGCCACAACTATTAAATTAAGAATTCAAACATATATTATAGAGAATTTAGAAATACCCAATGACCAACAAACATTTAATTCAATCCAAAACAAAGTTTCACAAATTCATATTTCTAAATTCAATTCATACCAAAGCTAGAAAATAGTTTACTCACAATCCATAAAAACTCCAATGAAATATGAAAAACTGAACATCTTCACTAATTCAAGAATTTAGCAATAATTCACCGTACCCAATAGGTGCTTGCTACTATTGCCAAATCTGCTCTAATTTGTTGTTGCTGCTTGGTTGGATTTGATGGTGAAGAGTAATTTCTTTGGGACTTGGATAGAGATGAAGATGGAAGAATGTGTCTTTGTGTAGTTCATAAGCTCCCATTTTATAGACTCAATCTTGCACATGTGTTTCCACTCTTCAATTTTGGTGGCTTGAGTCTTAAGTTTTTGGTGGCTTGATTCCCTTCAATTTTGGTGGCTTTGACTCATTTTCTTCAACTTTGTTGCCATTAACTTGTTCTTGAAATTTTTCCAAGTTTTTACCAAATATGTTGAACCTATCAACAACACCAAAATTCACCAAATAAGAGTATTTATATGATTTTCTCATTCAACAAGACCAAAATGTATGCAAAATATTTATATTATTTAGCCTATATCAGAAGAAGATGAAGAAGACTGTAGATAAGTGAAAAGAAAATATGTGCTACGATGTCAAAGGACCAATGAGATGTTGCATGCAATGTCAATCTTATTGATACATGCCTATGAAGATGGAGAAACGATGCAGAAATGGCTGTAAGACTTAAAATAAACACTTTAAAGTCTTAAAGTTGGAAACAACACAAGGCAAATTCATGGTGTTTGTTTAATTCATTGATGTTCTACATTAATTATATTGTGGTTTAACTTCTATCGTTCTACTTATTCCTCGGTGCTTAGAATTACCTTCACTTGAAAGGGTAAAATAAAATAGTTGTTTTAAAATTTAATATACTGCGCATCGAGAAAAATTATACTCGTCCCAACTAAGATGTCATATTTAACTTCTGCACACAATCCAATGCACTTTTTTAATCGTTAATATCTGTTAAGATAATTTCATAATTAGATTATATTCTTTCCTTGTAAATATTTATTGTTTTGATATGATCCGATCTTCAAGGATTCTGTTGTGATTTCTCTTTGTACTTACTCCGTTTTCTAAAATTATAACGGACCCACAGTGTACGCAGTACAATGCACATTTTAAACTATTAATAACTCAAGTTCGGTACAAGTAAAAATTCTAAAAGTTTGATATTTAAAAACTACTCGATGAGACGAATCTAACAAGATCTCACTTGGCTATATTTTAATTTGTATAACTATGATAAAACTTTAAGTCAAAGTACAAGTGTGAACAGTGTTAAAATTCCAAATGTTACAATAATAAGAAAACGGAGGGATTATTATTTATAGTGACAATACAATTGAATAACCACACGGTGAAAAATTATACTCTCTATGTCCCAACTAAGATGTCATGTTTGACTTCTACACACAATCCAATGCACTTTTTAATCATTAATATCTCAAAATATATACAAGTAAAAATTATGTAAATACATATTCAAAAAATATACAATTAAACGAATCTAACAAGATCAAAACTCGGCTATTTTTTTCAATTATATACTTACAATAATATTGAGTCAAAGTTGAATAATGAACAGTGTCAAAAAGTCAAACATGACATCTAAGGTGGGACGGAGTGAGTAGGTTCTATTTTTTTTTTAGTGAACATTGCCATTAAGGCATACTAAAATAGAGAAAAATAAAGAAAACGAGCAAGAAAAATGAAACTCATGAATCAACATAAACAGAACTCGCACACCTACTATATATCCTCGAACAAAATCCTCGACCTTCCTAGCGTGTAATCACGATACATAGTTATTACTTATAAAATATTAACCCTAATAATAAAATCATAGTACTTGTAAAATAAATGAACCTCCAATTCACCATTCAATTCTATTCCAATTTCCAACCACCTAAGTATAGATGCAGCACAAATTTAGGACTTCAGTGGTGTAATTGCATGGCTGTGGCTGTCTAGAATTCATTACACTACAGCATGCAATATGTACTTCAATTGTAGTAATAAACATCATTCCTTTGTCAAGGGGGAATTAAGTACCTATGGTAATAAATAAAAGGAGAAAATAAAGATTGCTTCAATCTACCCAAGTCCAACCCTTCATAGGGCATTGATTGATTGTTAATTAGGTCATGCTGGTGTCCCTTAACACCAACCCTTCTCCAAATACCTACATACTTCCCATTTATATTCACCTTACTTCTTCAATCCTTTCCTCCACAAAAGTACCTTCACACATTCATAATATCACCAAAATGTCACATGCCATGGATGTTAACAATGGCAACTCCAAGCAACAACCATCCTCCGTCACCGGGCCAGCACGACGCGCCCCCACTCCCGGCAAGGCCACCGTGCTTGCCATTGCCAAGGCCCTCCCGGGCCAACTCGTCCCCCAAGACTTGTTGGTCGAGGGGTTTCTACGTGACACTAGATGTGACGACTTGGGTATTAAAGAAAAATTGGAGCGACTATGTAAGTATATATTCTTACGTTGTTTTTAAATTTTTTTTTATTGAATTCAATAAATATCAATTATTCTTTAAATTGGGGATAGGGATTAGCTCAAGTGGCAAAGTCATGGTCTTCCAACCTTAGGTTGGGGTTCGATTCCCCACCCATCCCCGTACCCCCTCTTTTCTTTTGTTCCCTTTGTAATTTGTGTGGCATGAGCTCCCACCACCCTTTCTCTAGCTTCGGCTTCTCCAAAAAAAAAAAAAAATTATTCTTTAAATTCTGTATGGTCTTTTATTTTTTAATTTTTTTTTACCTTTGTGTTAGGTAAAACCACAACGGTAAAAACTAGATACACTGTTATGTCCAAGGAAATACTTGATCGGTACCCGGAGCTGGCGACGGAGGGGGCGCCGACGCTGAAGCAAAGGCTCGAGATTGCGAATCCGGCCGTGGTGGCGATGGCGAAAGAAGCGAGCATTGCCTGTCTAAAGGAATGGGGGCGGCCGGCGGCGGACATCACCCACCTAGTTTACGTCTCCTCCAGCGAGATTCGCCTCCCCGGCGGCGACCTCCACCTCTCTGCCGAACTCGGCCTGAAACCCGACACCGGCCGCGTTATGCTCTACTTCCTCGGCTGCTACGGCGGCATGACCGGGCTGCGCGTGGCCAAGGACATCGCCGAGAACAACCCCGGCAGTCGCGTGCTCCTCACGACCTCGGAAACGACCATCCTCGGCTTCCGCCCGCCGAACAAGTCCCGCCCCTACGACCTCGTCGGCGCGGCGCTGTTCGGGGACGGCGCCGGCGCGGTCATAATCGGGGCCGACCCGATCCCGGGGGTGGAATCCCCATTCATGGAGCTGAACGCCGCCGTCCAGCAATTCCTCCCCGGCACGAGCCACGTGATCGACGGGCGGCTGTCGGAGGAGGGGGTATACTTCAAATTGGGGCGGGATCTGCCGCAGAAGATCGAGGAGAACATCGAAGGGTTCTGCGAGAAGCTGATGGCGAAAACCGGCGGCGGCGGAGTGAAGGGGTACAATGAGATGTTCTGGGCGGTGCATCCGGGAGGTCCGGCGATCCTGAACCGGCTGGAGAGCAAACTGGGGCTGGAGAATGGGAAGCTGGAATGCAGCAGGCGGGCGTTGATGGACTTCGGGAACGTCAGCAGCAACACCATATTTTACGTGATGGAGTATATGAAGGAGGAATTGGCGGCCAAGAAGGAGGATGCTGAGGAATGGGGGCTGGGCTTGGCGTTCGGGCCGGGCCTCACATTTGAGGGCATTCTTCTTCGTAGCCTGTGATGATGATGAAGATGATATATAGATATACACACGGTCACACAACACAAATTCTATGAAATATACATACGTGATACATATATATATATATTAGCCAGCGATCATCATCATCATCATCGTGAATTAATTTCTAAAATGGGATTTGATCATCAAGACTTGAGATTTGAGAGTGATGATCATTGTTTGTCTGTGTTTCAATCAATGGCGTCTGGAATCTGAATACTCCCAGAAATTTGGTATAGACGACGATGGAATTCCATAAAATACAGAAAATTGGTATACTCTCCGGAGTAATTTTGAATTGAGACATTCTCATAGTACTCCTTCCATCACATTTATTTTATTTTATTTGACTTTTCTACATAATTCAATGTAATTTTTTAACCGTTAATATCTCAAAATATGTACAAAAGAAAATTATGTAAAAATATATTCTAAACTACATGATTATACGATTCTAACAAAACTCAACTCGACTATTTTTTTCAAATATATACGTGCAATAAAATCGAGTCAAAGTTGAATAATAAACGGTGCCAAAAAAGTCAAACAAAAAATCATTAGCTGGGACAGAGGAGTAATTGTCATACTAGTAACTATTCATTGAATAACTTTGATCAATTCTTTTAACATAGCTATATAAGAAAAAATATAGCCAAGCGGGATCTTGTTAGATTCGTCTAATCACGTAGATTTAGAATATAAAATTTTTATAACTTTTATTTATATAAAATATGAGTTATTATTGGTTAAAAATATTTATTGGATTATATAAAATACAAAATAGTGCATTATTTAAGAATAGAAATGAAGGGAAGATTCAGTAAATTCGATATATTTCTACTAAATAAATAAATAAATAAATGGGCCAAACCAAACAACCAAACTGTAAGACAACACGATTTGGGCCGGAGCCCAGCCTTCTCTTATATTATGTCCACGGCCCAAAATGTACTGCTCGCTCCCTCATCCCATCCCAGCTGCTCTTGCCTGTATCCAGTGGAGAAGATATGCCTTTTGTAGTAGTAATACTCCCTCCGTCCCACTCCAAGTGTCTTGTTACTGTTGGGCACGAGAATTAATGTAGAGTTGGTTTGCGAGTATTGTTGGGGCCATATGGAATAATGGGCCGCGAAAGAGCTATTGGGCCATAAGACATGGGCCGGAAGAAAGAGGAAGTCCAAAAAGAAGATGGGCTCCAGATTGGTAAGGCCGAAAGTACATAGGAAACCGAAGGAAGGAAATCGAAGCTGATGAAGATTTCGGCCGAAATGGGAAGAAACAGCCGAAACCTAAACAACCGAATTGAAGAGAGAAAAAATTCGGCTCAGAGGAGTTAGCCGGAGAGCGGTTATTCCAGCTCCGGCTATAAATAGGGGTCGACACACTCAGAATCAGGGAGATCAATCCAACCCCCAAATTACTTTTATCAATTTTAATTCCTTGTTATCTTTACTGCTTTCTTTACAGCTTTCCTTTACAGCTTTCCTTAGCGGTTACCATTTCCAAATCCACCGTTGCTCCTTAGCAGCTGGTAGTTTGGTTCCCTGTTTTTGGTGAATTCCGCCGTTGTTTCTTAACAACAGGCAGGTTCTCCGTTGTATCCTGTTATTTTTTATCAATTCAAGGAAGATTCAGTCAATTGTGGGCGCATTATTGTTAATTCGAACCCGTAATCGGTTTGATCCTTTTCCGGTAGCCTCCCTTGAGGAGAAAAAGGTCCTTGGCTACACCCGAGCCAAACAGTGGCACGCCCAGTGGGACGCAAAATGGCGTTTGAACAAGCAACTCCAGCAGCAAACACGGCGGCGAGGACTGATTTGCCGCCGATTCAGGAAGAGCGCGCACCAGAAGCCGGAGAATTCCCCCCAGGGTTCCCCGGACCATCACATTTCCATAATCAGGAGTTTTCGAACGATGATTTAACCCCGCGATTCCGAGATCAGGTTCAATTTATGGTGGAGGCGGCGGTTACTAACTCAGTTCGTCAGATCGAAGGAAATATCCTGGCAGCAATGCCAGCCATGTTTAGAGCCGAAATCGCGAGGAGTATGTATCCGATGGGAGCGCAGCAAGCTCCAGTGGCGCAAAATCCACCGCAAAATCCTCACAATTTTCAGCAGCAGGCCTTTAGGCCGCCAGGAGGGCACGGAGCTCGACCTTTTGTTCCTCCGCAGCAGAGGTACGATCAGCAACAGAATCAACCGCCTCAACCAGCTGTTCAACCGCCTGCTCCAGTGGTTCAACAACAATACGCACCACTTCAGCAGAATCCACCACAACTGGTTGACAGAGAGCTTATTGCTGAGATTATTCGCACACAGTTTGGGAATCTCATCGGCCAGGAGAATAGGCCGATGTATCGGAAACCTTATCCAGATTACATTGAGGAGCAGTATCCACTGCCTAGAGGGGTGAAGGTTCCAGATTTTAACACTTTTTCTGGAGAATTCGGCCGCTCTACCATCGAGCATATCGGCCGATTTACAGCTCAATGTACCAGAATCGCGCAAAATGATTTTCACAAGCTGATATTGTTCAGTTTGTCATTAACTGGCCCAGCATTCGAATGGTACATTAACTTGCCAGCGGGATCGGTCAATACTTGGGCCGAAATGGAGCGGTTATTCCATGACCGATTCTATAATACTAGTCCGGAAGTCTCGGTAGTTGATCTGACGTCAACCAAGCAGAAGGCGTCTGAATCGGTTACTGAATTCATTGAAAGATTTTATGCAGTGAAGGCTCAGGTGAAGACAATGCTGCTTGAGCATGAATATATTCAAATCTTAAAGCAGAATTTGAAGTTTGCCATTAAGGACAGATTGATGGTAACAAGACCGATGACGGTAGCCGAATTAACGGCTGAAGCGATAAGGATGGAGACATATTTGGCGGAACAGGCGGCTTTCAAATCAAGCCGAAGTCAAAGCGGAAGGTCACAACCTATCCAGTCAGCTGCCTCATTTGCTGAATCTCTGGATAGATGTGAAATTCAGGAAGAGTACAATACGGAAGACGTTCCTGCATTAGCCGAAGTTGCAAGGGCAGAGTTAATCATAAAAAAGCCTATGACTTGTCCAGCACTTCGGCCGGCCAGAGGCAAGGAGAAAGAAGGAGGAGATGAATCTCAAAGGTTTTACTCTTTCGACTTGTCACAAATGGACGAAATATTTGACTATTGCCAGAAGAACGGATTGCTAGAGTTTAAAGGAAACCATCCACAGCCTACCAAGGATCAGTTGGAGGCCGGATGGTGCAGATTCCACGGATCAGCCACTCATTCCACGGCCATTTGTGGGCATTTTAGGAAGCTGATTCAGAAGCATGTCGATGATGGGAAGCTGAAGTTCCCAGAAAGGCTTATGGCGATCGATAAGAATCCGTTCCCAGTTGCTAACATGGTGATGGTGCAGCCCAACCAGAATAAATCGGTGCATGATCGATTGGGGGATCAAACATCATCTAGCAAGAGTTCTGTGCACGATCGGCTTGGGGATCAGCCATCGGCTCAGAAGTCAGGAGTATGGAAAAGGCTAGGATCTCCGAAGGGAAAAGAGAAAGTTACAGATGTTTTTGACCGATTGGGGAATTATGAGGTGAAAGAGTGGATCAAGCAATCGGAGAAACATCAGGAGATCGAGGTCGGAGATAAGAGTGAGAGACCAACGTTGAAAATCATAACCAACGGATGGGACTCAGAGATGAAGTTAACAGCCGATAAACAGAATGGAAAGACTGTGATACAGATCACAGTACCGGAAGAAGCTGTTAGCCCCGAAATGAAAAAGCTTAGAAGGCCACCAGCAAATACTCAGGTAGGCCGATGGGTCCGAAACTCTCCAGAAAGAAGGCATTTCGATCAACGCCGACATGACCATTCAGCTTGGAGGGCAGAGGAGAGAAAAGTCCCAAAAGGAAAGGGATCATATCGTACTTTCAAACGAAGAATGCAACGGCTTAAAGCAGCTGCTGTTTCTGAGCAGGAGGAGTATGATATGATGCATATGGAAGAAGACTTCCCTGATGACTGTTCGTTCTCGGAAGGACGAATACTCAATAGGGTATTTTCGGCTCGTTTGAGGTCCGAATCAAAGGAAGAGAGAAAGCCGAAAGAAGGACAGGATCGGTTAAAGAACAAAACTGAATTTCGGCCGAAAGTAATACAGCCGAAAATTGAAAGTGAGCAGCCGAAATCGAAAGAAGAATGGAAGCCTCGACCAGTCAGAACCAGGGAGTGGAAACCAAAGACAACTATCATTCCGAATAGTGGTACACCTCCTGTTGGGCAGTTTAAGTTCGATTTCGGATCTAGCGCGAATATGGTGACGGTAACCGCCGAAGAGAAAGAGGAGTACTGGTCGGATTCCGAACCAGCGGTGGTTTTCTGTCAAAAGGATGGAGAGTACTATGGTGATGAAGAACCCATAGTGGATTTTTGTTTCGATAAACTTGAGGTATTTCGGCCGGAAGCCGAAATAGAGAAATCGTTTGAGGAATGATATAAAGCATTTGTTCCAGAAGCTCAACCAGGTACGATTTTGCCTCCAACTGCGAAGATGTCCCAGCATGTGAGGCCTTTATACGTTAAAGGTTGGGTCAATGGGAGACCACTTAGAAGAATGTTTATCGACGGTGGAGCCACAGTTAATATCATGCCGCTATCCACGCTAACGAAGATAGGCCGTTCGAAGGAAGATTTACTCCCTACGAGAATGAAGGTAATGAGTTTTGTGGGGGCTCAAACTGCGGCTGAAGGATGTATATTGGTGGATGTAACGGTCGGAACAATATCAATTCCGACCATGTTCTTCGTGGTGGATGCAGAAGTCCCGTATGCGGCCCTATTAGGCCGATGTTGGATTCATACATCCCGGTGTTTGCCATCGACGCTTCACCAGAAAGTATGGTTCTGGAAGAAGGATGGCATAGTAGAAGAAGTAGATGGGGATCAACCTCCATTTCCAGTCAGCTCAGCCGGACGAATTGATGCGGTGTTATATGAAGAACCGATTCAACCATTCCTAGCAGTGGTAGGGGATCGGTACCCGCAGGTGATCGAGTGTGATTGGACAGATTTGGGGTTTGAAATCAGATACCAGGCCGATGAACGGCCAGTTGAAGAAGAAAGTAAATGATGGAGGCACAACCGAATCAAGCGACCGAGTTCGAATCGGCCGAACTCGGAGTTTCAGACGACAGGGCAGGATGGAGCAATTTAATAGACGCAATTCCAAAGCGAACGCCGGATTTCAAAGCTCAAGACCCCTTGAAAATGGTCAATGTTGGTACAGACGAACACCCGAGGGAGATCCCGTTGAGTGCGAATCTTGATCAGCAGATGACAAGCCGATTCAAGGAGGTTCTAGTCGAATTCAAGGATTGTTTCGCATGGGACTATACAGAGATGCCAGGATTGGAGCGGTCGATTGTAGAGCACAGACTGCCTATTAAAGAAGGGTTCAGGCCGCATAAACAGCCGGCCAGGAGGGCAGCGCCCGAAATAGTCCCAAAAATAAAAGAAGAAATAGAGAAATTGTTAGCGGCCGGGTTTGTTAGGCCAGCTAAATATGTAGAATGGTTATCAAATATTGTTCCTGTAATAAAGAAGAATGGAAAATTGAGAGTTTGCATTGATTTCAGGAATCTTAATATAGCCACTCCAAAAGATGAGTATATGATGCCTATTGTTGACTTGTTGATTGATTCGGCCGCAAAACAGGGGATGCTATCTTTCATGGATGGATATTCAGGATACAACCAAATTTTTATGGCCGAAGAAGACATTCACAAGACTGCATTTCGGTGCCCTGGTGCCATAGGGATATATGAATGGGTGGTGATGCCGTTCGGACTGAAGAATGCAGGAGCTACATACCAGAGAGCCATGAACTATGTTTTCCATGACCTCATAGGGGATTGTGTTGAAGTCTATATTGATGATGTCATGGTCCGATCCAAAGATATCGAAAGCCACTTGAACGATTTGCGGAAGGTGTTCATGAGGATGAGGCTGCATGGAGTCAAGATGAATCCAGCTAAGTGTGCTTTCGGAGTACAGGCAGGAAATTTTCTCGGGTTCCTGGTACATAACAAAGGAATAGAAGTTGATGCGAACAAAACCAGGGCTATCCAAGAAGCCAAACCTCCACATGATAAGAAGAGTCTACAAAAGTTTCTTGGAAAAATCGGTTTTCTGAGACGATTCTTAGCAAATGCGGCTGGAAAGTCGAAACCACTAACCGATTTATTGAGGTTAAAGAAGGAAGAGGAGTTCAAATGGGGAGTCGACCAACAAAAAGCCTTCGAACAATTGAAGCAGGATTTGATGAATCCACCTGTGTTGGTTCCTCCAATTTTAGGACGGCCATTGAAGTTGTATATAGCAGCGGCCGAAGAATCTATTGGAGCATTACTGGCGCAAGAAGACGATGAAGGAAGGGATCGGGCGATTTACTATCTTAGCCGAATCCTAAGGGACGCCGAAGTAAGGTACTCGCCGATTCATAAACTATGTTTAAGTCTTTATCATGCATGCCAGAAATTAGAATATTATATTCAGCCAAGGCAAGTGATAGTGGTAGCTTCGGTTGACATAGTTAAGATTATGATGAATGATCCGGTCAGTAGCCGAAGAATGGCCAAATGGGCCATGAAGTTAAATGCATACGATTTGAGATATCAACCTTTGAGGGCTATGAAAGGACAGATTGTAGCCGATTTTCTGGCTGATCATGTGATACATCCGATAACCGATGACATTGGTCATCAGGATCGGCCGAAAGAAGTTGGTGAGATAGGAATTGTATACTTGCAACCATGGGTAATGACATTTGATGGTTCTAAAGCCGCTTCAGGAGTTGGAGCAGGGTTTACCCTACAAACACCGGAGGGCAAGATATACAAATATTTCGTGCAACTGCCAGAGTCATATACGAACAACCAAGCCGAATATAAAGCGTTAATTTCGGGATTACAACGGTTGATAGAAGAAGGAGTCAGAGCAATCATTGTCAAAGGAGACTCGCAAGTAGTTGTCCAGCAACTGCTAGGCGATTTTTCGGTTAAGAGTTCTCAGTTGATTAGATTGTATGAAGAAGCGGTTACTTTGATAGAAAAGTTTGATGAGGTGTACATTGAATATATCCCGAGAGAAAAGAACGAAGTAGCCAATGAATTGGCTCAACATGCGGCTAAATATCGGTTGATGCCGATAGCAGGAAATGTAGAAGTGCGTTTGGCCGAAACAGAGAAGGCCGAATGGGTAAAAAAGATAGCACAGACGTTAGAAGATCCTTCGGAGGCTAATCCAGCCGAAAAACGGAAAGCGATGGACTACGTCATAATAGGAGGATTATTATTCAAGCGTGCTATCGATGGAATATTGCTCAGATGCGTCGGAGAAGAAGACGCTAGAAGGGTAATGGGAGAGGTTCATGAAGGAATATGTGGTGCGCATCGGGCAGGAAAATCGATGAAGTGGAGTATTATTCGGCTGGGATATTATTGGCCGAATATGGGTCCTGATTGTGAGAAATATGCAAGAGGATGCACCGAATGTCAAAAACATGGGCCGATTCAGAAGTTACCGGCCGAAGAATTACATATAATGATCAAACCATGGCCATTCAGAGGATGGGCCATGGACATCATAGGAAAAGTTCATCCCTCTTCGTCGAAAAGACATGAGTTCGTGCTAGTGGCAACAGATTACTTCACAAAATGGGCCGAAGCTCAGGCGTATGTCAGCATTTCACAAGAGGAGGTGATTGAGTTTATTAAGATACAGTTGATTTATAGATTCGGGATCCCACAGACGATTCTAACAGATAGAGGAACTGTATTTGTGGGAGAAAAGGTCAAGGCCTTTGCAGACGAATACGGGATAAAAATTGTGCATTCGTCACCATATTACCCACAAGGAAATGGACAAGCAGAGGCCACAAACAAACAGCTAATAGGAATTATAAAGAAAATGATTGAAGATCAACCAAGAAAATGGCACGAAAAGTTATCTGAAGCACTGTGGGCTTATCGGAATGCTAAAACTTCAGCTACTGGGTTCACACCATTTCGGCTGACTTATGGAATGGATGCAGTATTGCCAGCCGAAATAACAGTGCCGACTTTGAGAACAAGCCAGGCGGATTCAATGTCAGCCGAACAGTATGATCGTGCGATGAAAGATGAGTTATTGGAGATAAATTCCAATCGGGTGCAGGCCTTTGAGAATTTGCAGAAAAATAAAGATATTGTGGCCGATTGGTACAATAAGCGAATTCGTCTTAAGCGGTTTGAAGTTGGAGACTTAGTCTGGAAAGTTATATGGCCGCCTAAGCAGAAGGATGGCCGATTAGGTAAGTGGAGTCCCAATTGGGAGGGACCATTTATTGTTCATACAAGATTACCGAATGGAGCGTACGTTCTGGTGGACGAAAATGGTGAGCAGATGTCAAATCCAGTTAATGCAAGATACATGAAGAAATATTATCCATCAGTATGGGATTAAACATTAAGCGATGCGAAGAAGTAAAGATTTTATTGCATGAACGAATAAGTACAAAGAAGGTGCTACTTCGGCCGAAAGCGGCGTCGATAGCCCGAAATTACAATATACAAGGGAAACGTCCTATACTAAGCAGGCATATACAAGGGAAAGGTCCTTGAAAGACATTCAGCCTTGTAGAAATGCCGCTAAAACTATCGGCAACACAGAAGCAGGGCACAGTTGCTTGCCCCAGAACAGTATTGCCGATTTAGGTCCGACCACCGAACTTCTACTCTAGGATACGATAGAACGAAGAGTACAACGTCCCAGAGGTAGAAGTCAAACTCGGGTACAGCCGCCGCACGACCTCAGACAGAATGAGGAGGAGTGCAGCGAGGCAGTCACCCAAAAGCGGTGGAAGGGGGAAAGGAGGGAGGAATAACTAGGGGTAGTTATTCCCCCCATTAGAAAAGGTCCGACAGGATATGCAACCGCAAAGTCGAAAAGGGGCACACCAGCATAGCCGTCGAGACCTTCATTTGGAATAACATATAAAGATCCTCGCCCATACGAACATGGCGAAAAGGGCATTAGTTGAACTCGTGTTGCATAAGCGAAAGATTTTCGTACCACGTCTGGAAATCCTTGCACAAGAATACTTGCCAAAGGCCATGGAGGAACTGGAGACAGGAAGTTGAACAAGGGAGAAGGGAGATCCATATTAGAAAAAAAAAGAGAGAAAGAGAAAAGGAAGTGATAGATAAGTGTCAACAATGCCGGGTATTTATAGGAAGAGAGAAGTGCTTGGCGGAAGAAACGGTCAAGAGTAAATGTTATTTATGGGAAAACGTTACAACTGATTCCCGGAAAAAGCTGCTAATATTCAGAAATCAGCAATAAAGGAGACCGAAAACAATGGAATTAACGGGATACGAATCGCATTACAAAAGATACAAAAGATACGAATCCAAGTACAATGTATCGGCCAACATAATCTAAAAAAAGGCCGATTACAGCTGTCAAGAAAAGGAAGAGTGACCGAAATTTACACTTGACAAAGGACAAGTCAAAACACAGAACTGATATACAAAGACAAATTAGTGGTCTTCCTGGTCGTCAAAAGGAACAGCATCATCCAAGCCTCGCAAAGTGGCGGTAGTAGGAGTAGCCGAAGATGTCATCAGATTCGGACTTGCCGAGGAAGAAGGACCAGCAGTTTCACCAGGAGGGAGGTGAACGGTCGATGAACAGCACCACAGGAAGCACCAGTTTTCCCTAGAAGAAAAGAAGGAAAAGGGGAATAATAAGTAAGAAAGCATAAAAAAAAAAAAATCACAACAGGAAATGGAAGGAAGCAGGGTACCTGAAGGAATGATTGGCAAAGGTGGGCTATCGCCCGAAGGGGAGGACTCTATTTCGGAAGGGTCCAAAGGAAATAAGACATGTGGAGAAAGGACTTGAACAACACTTTGCCCACCAAGGCTCTTGATGGCCGAATCCAGTTGACCAACTAAAGACTGGGTTTCGGCCCATTTTTCTTGGAAGGTACCAATAATGAAATCGTTGAAACTGATCCGCATGGCCAAATAAGAAGCATCCTCCTGAGAGTCTAAGATTTTGGCCCTAGGAGCTTCGGCCGATTGACGAAGGGTTTTGATCGATTGTTTCAGATCGGCCGATTTTCGCTTAGTGTGAGCCAAAGTTAATTCCAAATCTTTCTCTTGTCGCTGGAGCTTGGCTATCTCAGCCCGAATCAAGGAAAGGTCCTCGGACTGTTTGAGTTCATGAGATTCCACTTCGGACAGCTTACTCATTTGAGCCCGATACTCTGCAGAATAATTGTCAAAGATGGCTCGTGAAGAGGCTGCAGCCTCACGTTCGGCGGCGAGCTTATGTCGCATTTTTAAGTGAGCCATGAGTTCCTGATCCATTGAGAGAACAGACTTCGTAATCATCTGAAGAGTACCATTCAGATTCAGAGATACCATCTCGTCATGAAATTGCTGCTCAAGATGAGACAAGAGAATAAGGATCGGTTTAGGGTTGACGAATTCCACGTCGGATTGCCGGCCGATTAGATTACATAGCCTGGCCAAACAATCGCCAAGGTGAGTAGAAAGATCCGACGGACGAGAAACCAGAGACGCGGGAGAAAAGAAATCGTCCAAGACATGCCGATCAGGAAATGGCGATAAAGGGACCTGATCGGCAGGGGTTTCATCAGCAGTCATACCACTAGGTAGGGGGCCAGACGGTTTCGGAACAACTAAAGATGAAGGTGTAGCAGAATCCGTGATAGGCTGAGGACGATCGACCGAAAGAGGGACGGAAGGGTCGGCCGAAGTAGAGCTTGCATGGGGGTTAACAGCAGAAGAACTAGCATGAACGGCCAAATTACTGGTACTGCCCGATGTGCGAAGTTCGGCTACCTTTGAGGCCGATACCACAGTTGGAAGTGGTTGAACATCGGGTTGTGGCAAAATAGGCGGGACCTGACAAAAATAAGAAAAAGAAATCAGTCGAAGGATAGGAGCCTGGAAAAGGAAAGGAGTAGTGTAACAAACCGCAAAAAGGAAGGCAGGGATTCTGCCAAGCGGTGAATGAGACGAACGCCTTTTGGTCTGAGTAGGAGGGAGAAAGTCGATGAGAGAGGCCGAAAGCGAAGCAGGCCTTTTTCGACCAAGTTCTGAAGTAGAGGAGCGAGGAACATCTGAAGAAATCGGATAAGTGAGACACAAAGGAAAAGGAGCAAGCAATGATCAAAGAGGAAAGGGAAGGAAAAGAAGCATACCTGGGCGAGAAGCGGAGGACGAACCGAGAATACGCTGAGGAGTGGAACCCGGAGATGATGAAGGGACAGAAGAGAATGCCAGAATAGGAGAGAAACCACCCCTCCGCAGAATCAAGGTTGGCACTAAAAAAGACACCAGCAACACCGTTCCACCAAGACTGGAAGCGGGAGGTAACGGACCCCGGACGAACGGCAAACTTCCAAACCTTGAAGGAAATCAAACGTTTATGATAGAGGGAGCATTGCTGACGACTGGTAGAAGCAGAAAGGCGTCTACCAGCTCTGAGGGCCTCCACTAAGTCTTGACCAAAGCCGAATTGACGGCTAACCAGATGGGGATTGTAAACTTCGAAAGGAATAGCAGACTTGGCAGATACAAATGTGGAACCATTGAAGATCGGGCGGGGTAATATACACCTGTTCCATATTTGAGCAAAAGCTAAAGGAAGAGGAGTCCCGAAGGGGGAAGTAACGATATCCCTGACCCAAGCAAAGTCAGCTTTCCGGTAGTGATAATGGGAAAAGGCTTGTTCGACAGTACGACCCAGGAAATAGTTGATCCAATGAGGGATCGACAAAGGAGGAAGGGATGCTCTAAGAAGATCAGGAGCGATAAAATGGTTAGGACGAATATCATGGGGAGGAAATTGGGAAATGTCGCGAAAGTGTCAAACCAACCACAAGTGAAGGAACCATAACGGGCCACGGGCTTTATCAGACGAACCTTTCTCCCAGCCCGACACAGTAGCCGAAATACCTGCATACAGATGAGCAAGGAAGAAATCGGCTGAGGGCAGGGTCACATGATTAAGAAGGGCCGAAGCAAAAGAGTGTGTCTCGAGGAGGACACCTTTAGAAGGAACACACCAGAAGAATTTCGTAAGGAAATACATCATGAAAGCAAGAGGCTCTGAAGGGTGTGGAGCAGGCGAAATAGGATCACTCTGATGGGAAACGATCCAATTAGCAAAGGAATCGCCAGAGGAAAAGTCAGTATTTTTCTCCTTGGGCAACGACATAATGGCGAGGTTATCCCCACGAACAGAGAGGCCAAGGAGAAGTTTCACATCCTGAATGGTGGGAGTCATCATCCCCCAAGGGAAACAAAAACAGTTCACAGAAGGATTCCAGAAGCAAAGAAGGGCTTGAATAGGGCGAAGATCTGTGGGAAGTGGCAAGGTACTAAGGGAAATCATACGGTAGACAGATGACTTATTCCAAGAGTCACGACAGTGGGGTTCGAGGTGATGATACCACGCCACATAATCAGGAGAGGGCGAAGACCAATTAGCGAAAGATGAAGGGAAAAGCTTGGAAGAGAAACAAGGCTCATATAGAAGAACGGAACGATTATCAAAGATCCGAGCAGTACATTCATCGATGTCTTCAGGAATGCCCAACGGACCTAAGGAATAGAAGCCCTCAGGCAAGAGGCGAACTGCGGAATGAGAAGCAAAAGAGTTCTCAATTCTGAGAAGATCAGCAGAAAGAGCAGTAACAGGTGCAGAGGGATTTTCCATCGGAGAAAGTGGAAAGAGAGAGAGATAGAGGAGAAGTTGGAAAGGCAGTCCACTCCGAGTACGTGGTAGGCTACGTAAATAGGGGAATGATGGAGAGCATCCTCGAGAAGAAGAAAATAACCGCCAAAAGGAAGAAGAAAGGGAGGTTACTTGGGCTCTTTCGCATGGAAGCAATTCGCCCAAGTAAGGAGGGCATCTGTTGGGGCCATATGGAATAATGGGCCGCGAAAGAGCTATTGGGCCATAAGACATGGGCCGGAAGAAAGAGGAAGTCCAAAAAGAAGATGGGCTCCAGATTGGTAAGGCCGAAAGTACATAGGAAACCGAAGGAAGGAAATCGAAGCTGATGAAGATTTCGGCCGAAATGGGAAGAAACAGCCGAAACCTAAACAACCGAATTGAAGAGAGAAAAAATTCGGCTCAGAGGAGTTAGCCGGAGAGCGGTTATTCCAGCTCCGGCTATAAATAGGGGTCGACACACTCAGAATCAGGGAGATCAATCCAACCCCCAAATTACTTTTATCAATTTTAATTCCTTGTTATCTTTACTGCTTTCTTTACAGCTTTCCTTTACAGCTTTCCTTAGAATCTAGCCTAGTTTGTAGCGGTTACCATTTCCAAATCCACCGTTGCTCCTTAGCAGCTGGTAGTTTGGTTCCCTGTTTTTGGTGAATTCCGCCGTTGTTTCTTAACAACAGGCAGGTTCTCCGTTGTATCCTGTTATTTTTGATCAATTCAAGGAAAATTCAGTCAATTGTGGGCGCATTATTGTTAATCCGAACCCGTAATCGGTTTGATCCTTTTCCGGTAGCCTCCCTTGAGGAGAAAAAGGTCCTTGGCTACACCCGAGCCAAACAAGTATATGGTGGGGTCCACATAGTTGTTGGAGGGGAAAATTATTTCTATTTATAGAAAGAAGACATTTGTAATGGGACATCCAAAAATAGTAAGTAGGACATTTGGAATGGGACGGAGGGAGTAATAAGTAAATGGGTCAGAAGTCAGAACTCAGAACCAGAAGTGTAGGAGGGAAGGGAAATGATGACGGCGTCGTTTCATGGAATTCCTTGAAGAGTGGAAGGGTTCTTCTGGAAGCCTTCTTTCCGTGTTCGGTGTTCCTCTTGTTCGTATACGGTTGTAGTAATTGCCAATTTTCGGCATTTCTTGGCACTTGAGATTTCCTCATGCAATTCGGGAACTACGGAGATTCGTTGCTTACGGATTGTGATAATTCGTTGCCTAATTGATTTGTTTCTGGATATTTTGCGCAATTCGATGATGTGAAATTAGGGTCTTGCGTCACGATTTGTTTATTATTCAGTGTTTTCTCAAAATCCCTATCGGGGATGGAGGGTCGAAATTCCGAGAGAGGAGAGTCCAGGGCGTCACTTGCGGTAACTTTACTCATTTCCCCCTTGTTTTGCTTTTCGATTTATGGAGAAACTCTGGCGATATTTTTGAGGTAATGGCAATGAATTTCTGTTTTCCAATTTTGGGTTGAAAGGCGGATAGGGCTGCGATGAGAGACGATCGTCCTGGAATTCCCCAGTTGTTTACTTCAGTTCCTTCGTTGAATGAAGCTGCTGCTATTCTGGCTGAAACAACCTCAATCTTTACTCGATGCTTTACCGATATTTCGAGTATGTTGATATCTATCTTGAGTTATATAATCTTGAGTTATGTATTGTTCTGTGAGAGTCAGTTTATGGGATTGAAATTTCTGAAAGTATTGACTGTTAAATCTTGGTTTTGCTCTGGAGTCTAGATAGCTAATAGACTGGAACTAGCATTGTTGTTGTTGATAGTTGGGGATGATAGTGCTGTCCCGTGTATTAATTGAATATTTGTACTTCCGTGCAGCTTTTGCGGTTCAATACCGCACCTACTATGTTTGAATCTTGAGTAGTAGTCTCTTTGTTAAATTTGTGGTGGAATTTGCATTTCCAATCAAGGATTAATGAACTTTTTCACTGATGGAATTGAATCTTGAATGATTATGTTGTTTTTGGAATTCCCTGTATGCATTCAATTTGTGTGGAGTAGCGTTTATGATGTCCTTGTTTTGGGGAAATTGCTTTTCGTTTGTTTGCACTGCGCGGTCTTATGTGAATAGCATGATTAGAGGTTTCCTGCTGAAACTTATTAGTATTAGTAATTGAGTAGAGTGGGGATTTATGCAAGGTTTGAGTTTGTGTCATTCTGAAAATTGTTTTGGTTGCAGCAAACAATGAAGGAAGAAAAGTGACTTCATTGTTGTGTGGAATTTGTCCTTGATTGTTGTTGCTGAAAGCTTGAAATGTTTCCCTAGAAATGATATTGTCAGGAACAAACAGGGACTATGAATTTTTGATGGGATTGGATGCTTTGTAAAACTTGAGGAGATTGTTGAAGAATGTTATGTAGTACTTTCAGCTTATTGTAGATGGTGCGTTCTGGAAAAAATTGTGAATCGATTATGTTCGGTTGACTTAGCTACTTGACATCCCTTTTTATTTCATTTAATCATATGAACTTGTTATTAATGTCCACGTAAAATACAGATTTTGTGGTTAAAAGAAAAAAACAGATGTACCATTTTTTGCAAATCATATGAACTTGTTATTAACGTCCACATAAAATACAGATTTTGTGGTTAAAAGAAAAAAACAGATGTACTATTTTTTGCAAACCATATGAACTTGTTATTAACGTCCACATAAAATACAGATTTTGTGGTTAAAAGAAAAAAACAAATGTACCATTTTTTGCAGCTCCTCTCACATACATCTCATTATAACTTGTCCTGTTATTCTTATCATTTGTTTTTAATAAAATCATCAAAAGTATACAATGCTAGCTTTTATCATTTAAGTGTCATAATTAAAGTGTAATGCAGTTGTTGCTTTTAATTTTAAAACGAATTGCAGTAAGACCTGTCATTGAAGATGCTAACGGGCAGGAAATGGTGGCGTTTGTGTCTGAAGATCCCAGGCCAATGGTGTCTAATGCGAATGTATCTTCAGGTTCAGGTGGTTTGTCCTTGTCTGAATCGGCCAATATCCAAGTGGATGCCCCATTACTGCAAGGTGAATTAACCAGGGGAGCTGCAGTTGAGTCTGCTCAGAATTCTTTAGCACTAGTGAACGCAAACCAAAATGGAATCCCCCTGTTTCAAGGGTACTGATATTTGAGCTTACTGCAATACAAGCATATCATAATGAAAATGTATACATTCACTTTTGTGAGTAAATCTGTGTAGGGTGGTGATAACTGTTGTTAATTCCACTTCATTCCGCTCTGTTTTTGTAGTATTCTTGCTTCTTCACCCAACTATTTTTCATCAGATTCTGTGCTCTTTTCTGGTTGCACAGTTGTACTAGATTTCTTATTTTTCTTGTCATTCTTTTCATTTAGCCTCATTGAGAGAGTGAGGAAAACAGTTCGAGGCTCTGCCGATGACATTGGATGGCTACAACGAGATCCTGACATGCCACCTGTTGAAGATGGAACTGAAAGATATACTGAAATACTTGATGACATTAGGTATAAATTCCGTGGCTATTTTATACAATGTATTGGATTCCCTGTTGGCATTAATTATAATTTGTAATTGAACCTTATCTGCTTTCTATATCAGACATGGTCTGCACAGGTTGCCGAACACAGTGGTCTACTTGTTGGTCCCAGGTATCTATGCTCATTCGTTTTCTTTGATTACACTCTCTTAAATACATCATTAGAGGAGTATGCCCAATGTTTGACATTAATTAGTGTATGCCGGGGTGTACCAAGGTGTGGAGTGCATGCTGATACTGTTGTAGTGCTACAGATTGCTAATTTAGTGGGGCCTGCGAGGTGCACCTTTAGCATCTAATTATACCTTTTATTTATTTATTATATAATTGCTGCACTGAGTTTTGATGTACTTATTGACAATTGGCTTACGCCTTCAATTTTGTTTCTTCTACTTGCTTTTGGCTATACACAATTAGCTCAATAGGTATATTGAATACTGACATAAGTCGAGTGAAAGTATAAACTTGTACTGAGGTTTCTAACTGTACATACTACTCGCCATTCTTCTCAATGGATTAGTTTGTCTGCTTTAGTACATTACTATGAGAATTGAGTCGTGATTTCTCCCTTCCTAGGTCTTTTCAGCAACCATGGACCTCTATATTTTGTGGATACAAAAACAAGTTTCTCAAAGATGGGTCTTACCTGTCATATAGCCAAAATTCACAGTGAGGTATGATCAATCAGCACGCTTGTTAACATGTGGATTTGTTTGTTGTGTAATGAAGTTATGTTTTAGGCTTCAGTTGAAAAGAATGCCAAGGAGATAAAGGAGTACATAGAAGAAATATACTGGGGTTCCCAAAAACGGATTTTGCTGCTTGGCCATAGTAAAGGGGGAATAGATTCTGCTGCTGCTTTGTCCATGTACTGGGATGATCTAAAAGATAAGGTGGCTGGATTGGCATTGGCCCAGAGTCCATATGGCGGTAGTCCAATTGCCTCAGATATATTGCGGGAAGGTCAACTTGGTGATTATGTCAACATTCGGAAGCTTATGGAAATCCTCATCTGTAAAGTGATTAAGGTAATTTTGGCCTCTTCCTTTCTGATAATACTCACAGTACTTAATGTTGTGCTGTTGTTCACGTGAAAAATCCAAGGAAGCTAAAGCTTACAATGTCTTAAGCTACCTATATTTCTGAACGTTCCTCAGAAGAACTTGTAATGTATACTTCGTTTTTGTGAATGTGCAACATTCACTCTATGCACGTGGTCCGATGCATATTTTTAACGGTTAATAACTCACGTTGTATATAAGTAAATATTATAAAAATTTGATATTATAAAACTATAAGATGTGATGATTCTAACAAGATCTCACTTGACTATGTTTTTCCTTCTATAACTATTGTATAAATGTGAATCAAAGTCGAATAATGAATAGTGTCAAAACAACAAACGTTTCACATTCTTGAAAACGGAGGTAGTATATGTCATTTTAACCATCCATCATAGTTGTACTGGATGCCTTAAGTCAGTTTGGTTCTTAGAATTACTAAATGCACATTCTTATAATTGTATATTAACATCAGATTCTACTATAAAGGGTGACTTGCAGGCTCTAGAAGATCTAACATACGAAAGACGCAATGAGTTCTTGAGAAAATACCATCTACCAAGGGAGCTCCCAGTAGTTTCTTTCCATACTGAAGCAGGCATTTCTCCTGCAGTCTTAGCCACACTATCCCGTGTTGCACATGCAGAACTACCTGTATTTTCCCCTCTTTCCGATGGCCAACCGACCACGCTACCTGTGATTATCCCTCTGGGTGCTGCTATGGCTGCATGTGCCCAGCTGCTTCAGATCAGGTACGGTGAAAAAAGTGATGGGCTGGTAACTTGCCGGGATGCAGAGGTTCCGGGCTCAGTTGTGGTTCGGCCACAGCGTAAGCTTGATCATGCTTGGATGGTTTACTCTTCTATCAACGACGACCCGTCTGAAGCGAATGCTCCTCAAGTGTGTGAAGCTCTCTTGACTTTGCTTGTTGAATTTGGGCAGAAAAGGAGACATGAAATTGCCAGAAAAGATGAATGAAAACATCGGACATTTTATACTGTGCATTTTTAATCTGCACTGAGATATTTCCTTCAAAGCTTTCTGTCTGTGCATTGTGAAGATGTAATGGTCAGATCAAATCAATTCTAAATGTAAACCACATCAGAGATATAATTACTAATACTATTATGTAGTCTTTGTACAGCCATATGAATAATAGTTTAGGCCTGTTATCTAGCCCTTAATTTTTCTGGTATGATCTGAGTTTATAAGATCTGGTCTGATCTGAATTTGCCTGGTCTGGTCTGAAATATTCTGGTCTGGTCTGATTCCATCTGGTTTGATCTGGTCTGGTCTAATCTTATTTTCTATATATTATTATAATGATTTGATCTGATCTGGTCTGGTATGATCTTATTTAATCTGGTCTGATCTTAATGTTTCTTATCTTATCTGGTCTGATATGTTTTTTATAAAAAAATAAGTAATACAGCCTGCAAATAAGTTCTAGAGAACGGGGTCTTAGTCACGATTTTTGGTCAACAAATTTTAAGGTGGTAGGGTAGGAAAGTGCCATTTTTATACTTAAAATTACAGTTAACCCTCTATAAATTAACCACTTTTGGGATCAAGAAAGTTTATGTGAATTTAGAGAGATTAATATTAATATATGGATAATAACTTAATTCATATATGTTTCATTGATTATTTATATTCATGCATCAACCAAATTATTTGCAACTCATTAAATATATTGATGTACATATCATTCATCGAATACAATTATCTTTTTAAATTTATACTTCCTTTTATAGAGGTTGTACTGTACTTAAGAAAAGTACAAATAAGCATCTCGAAACAGTGGTTTTGGAGCAATGCAAAGCCTTAACACAGTTCAAGATGTCTATTTGGCTGTTGCAGCTTCAAGTTCTTGAGAAATTGGTTCATTCTTCAAGCAACACACTCTCTCAGATCCTACTAGATTTGTCAAGACTTCATCGTGCAATAAAAATTCTTGAATTCGACTTCCCACTTAGGCGTGCTGCACGCCTCGAGTATTTTTTCGCGTGCTGCCTAAGTGGGAAGGTCTATTGGGATGTTTGGGAGTCAGCGGATCCGCCAGCAGATAGCAGATTCGGAGAGAGAACTGTGAGACAATATGCTCTTCCAATATGCTATATGCTGGCCAATATGCTGTCATCCAAACAGCCCCTATATCTATTACAGAAATGATCGGAATCTTGAGGTCCTGGCATGTTCGATACAGAGTGTCGGGAGGGATTGGAAGTGTGTGGGTGGAATATGAGGAAGCCCTAGAATCCAGTGCTTCAGTAGCATCCATAAATCATAGTAGTAATTCCATTGCATGAATTGTCTCATCTCAGTGAGCTTCAGAAACCAGAGGGGGGAATTTTATTATTTTATAAAATTCAATTTAATACGTAATTCCTTTTTTTAATGACCATTCTACCCCAAGGAATATGTCAAATTCCTCTTAGGCCCTTGAAGTGGTGTCGAATTGTCCATGAATCTCTCTCTACTTCTGAGTCCCCCATACACAGTGTTCAGAAGCTTTTGTGTGAGTCTGTTGCGTCGTCTTCCTTCAGTTACATTTTCACCAGCGTCAAGGGGAGAAAGAAGAGATTGAAACACAAGGACCCATCGAGAAATATACCGAAGGGATCAATCTCTTTGGGAAAATAAAGGAAATCCGGCATTTCTTTTGGTTACAATCTGTTTCTTGAATAAGGGTTTGTGATTCGTGCTTGATTTTTAACTGATGATTTTCCTTTTTAGGTCGTTTGCGTGGTGATTAGTCATGTGTTTTGTCGATTGATTGTGAATTTCTTGTATGGGGTTTTGAAGGATAGCTGATGATTTTAGGGCTTTGAAGGGGCGGGGTTTTTTTTCTAATGGCAAGCACAGGTGAACCTGACAAGAAGCGGCGTCACTTTAGTTCCTTATCGCCAACTGCTACGGGAGCCAAGAAACAGCCAATTGTACCGCTTTCCGAGGAGAAAAAGGTGAAAGGATTGCACTTAATTCTTGCCTCCCTGGTTTTGTTAGGGTTGTAATTTTCTTCCCTAGGGTTTTTGAAATGAAGCTGGATTAGTCAATATTCCAGCAATTATTTGCCCAAGCAATTCATGCTTGGCTGGGAATATCCAGTCCATATGTGGCCCATAAAATGAGCCAACGGCGTTGGATGAACGGGGCTTTAGGTAGTGATGAGTTGTCTGTAATTTTTCTAGGCTGCAAAATTCAATTACCATGTTTTCGTGATCTGAAGCTTTGAGAGATGGTGAGAGGCGAGCAATTGACAGAACTGCAGAAGTGATGAGTTGAACCAATCTGCGAGCTTTTAACTTATGGAAATTATGTATTATGTTTCCTTTGAAGAGGTCTTGATTTCAATGCTTTATGTGAGTTATTAATGCTTGGTGGGTTAATATACGAGGTTGGGTTTTATCCGTTGAATGTTTGGTTATAGACTTATAGTTGCATTGTCCGATTCACTTTAACGGAACTTGGTTGGTGTGTTCTGTTATTAGCTGCCGTGAATTTAGTGCCAGAGCGGAAAGAATATTCTGTTTGGTGGAGTGAATTTGGATGTGAAAGACAAAAACTTAGTCATAAACTATGGGATGTCTCTTGTAGCTTGATGTTCCTTTTCTGGAATAGGCTTTGTTCGGATCCTGGATTTGAATGAACATTAATGATTTCCATTTGAACAAATTTCTATGTGTATGATTGAGTGAGAAAATTCCTTGATGGTTCCATGCCCCTTTGGCGTCCTTCGTTCCTATTATCGTGTTAGTGATTGGTTCCACATGACTTCATTTGTAGTCCTTCCTCACATTTTTTACTTTACTTCGCGTCACTTTGATTTGTGATGGAAAGCACACGAAAATGACAGTTATTGGTCAAAAGGTGCCGCCAAAGCCCGCAGTCTGTGCCATTGGAAGACTCATGATTTTTCGCGCTTACGATGCATTCGGTGCTTGCATTTTTAGATTTTTTTTCCTGGAAAATGATTTATTAAAGAGAAAAAACAACCTCATAGACTGGTGCCACCCGGTCTTTACTATATCAGTGCTTTCTCCATTTGTCACTTCATTGGTTTTCTCTGACCAATCATTTAATTTTGTTTGTTGATTTGTTCTGTATGCTTGCTCATTGGTTTGACTTACGCCCCCCTTAAAGTTTTGTGTGTTTTTCCCCCCATATTTTTCTGTTTCTTTCAAAATTAGTCTAGGTGTGTTCGAACATATAATAGTGTTATGATGATTAAAATTGATAATTTTGACGTGCGCGGTGAGTCTGTTTGAAATTGTTATGTTATTAAAAATTAAATGAATGCTGTGTTGGACTGAACATTGTTAAATTTGATTTGATTTATTATTATTATTATTATTATTATTATTATTATTATTATTATTATTATTATTATTTTTTAATCTGACAGTGGCTAGGGAATGCTTCACTTCAAATGTGTAAGATTTGAGTGACTATGCTTGGTTGAATTTTTAGAGAGTGATTTGGCAGCAATCATTGGAGATTCTAATGAGTTCTTCTAATGAATTGATCAGTCATATGTTTATTCATAACCATATTAGCTTATTATCTTTATTTAGAAAGTACTAGTCAAGTAATCCTTTAGGTTTCTTAATGGTTGTAAATGACCGTGTTCACAAATTGTTTGTAAACATGGTTGACTAATGTTTGGTCGAGGTTCGTCTGTTTTCTAAAAACAAATGGACATGAAGAAATGTTAATGTTCATATCAAACAAACACGATCTTGCCCCTTATTCGTTCACTTGTTCATGAACATGAATTGTTTAAACATAAGAAACATGATTCTTATATACTATACTGTGTATATATAAATCTGTATATAGGGTTGCAAACGAACTGAATACTGCAGTATTTGATTTGATTTGTTAAGCTTTATGAATACTAACGAATCGAATTGACTTATTATATAAGGTAATTTAATACCTAAAGAATTAATTTTTAATTATTGAAATTAGATATTTAGTTCGATTTATATATCAAATTTTGTATTTTAATTTCATATATAAATATATTCATATTAATTTTTTGCTGGTATATATTCATATTAATTAGTAAATATAGTTATTAAAAATAAATTTTAAATTATCTAACAAAGTTAATTTATATATTTATATACTCCCTACGTCCCAGCTAATGCGTCTAGTTGACTTTTTGATACTGTTCATTGTTCAGCATTGACTCAATTTTCTTGTAAGTATATATTCGAAAAAAGTAGTCGAGATGGGTCTTGTTAGAATCGTATGATCATATAGTTTCAGAATATATATTTTACATAATTTTCCATTGTATATATTTTGAGATATTAAGGATTAAAAAATGCATTAGATTGTGTGCAGAAGTCAAACAAGATAAGTTAGATGGGACGGAGGGAGTGTTATTTTATATAAAACATAATGTTAAATCGAGTATCAAATCGAATCAAATATTATTCGAATATCAAAATTTCGAATAATTTCGAATCGAATCACAAATCGAATAAAAAATATTTGATTCATTTGCAACCCTATCTGTATGGTGTATACAGAATATGATATGAAGTACTTCTATATGTATGAAATATAGGCAAACTTTTATTTTATTCTCATATCTCCATTGTTTAATATAGATTATGCAATTTTGAGTCCACATTGTTAATTGAAAATTTCCCTTCATTCTCTTTCCAGTCCAAACTTTGTTATTCCATGAATTATAAATTATTCTTATAGTTTAAGTTAACTTTTATTTTTAATTATATGCGCTACACTACATGTTCCTTGCTTGTTTATTTTTTTGGTGGTGGTTTTTGTTCACTAGACGGTTATTTATAATTTATTCGTTTTTATTCATATCTGTGGTTCATTTATGTTAGTGTATCATTTGCAGACTAAATAAACAAACAAATATACGGGGCATTAACACAAATATAAAATGTGTTTTATGGTCATTTGTTCTTGTTTGTCTGTCTCCATTTACAGCCCTTATTTTCTTAAGCATGTTAGAAATTTTAAATACTTATTTTATTTATTTGGCTCTGTAAAAGATTTTATCAAGTCATCTGCATAGTAATGGGCCATGTTTTGACAGTTGTTTTATGGGTGCGTGTGATGGCACCGCAAAGCATATGCTCAATAGTGTTCGCATGATGTGAACTACTGCATTTTGTACTGAATTTTATTTTTTTCTTTTTTTAATTCAAATTGCATATAAATAATCAATATGAGGAGTGGGCATTCATGATCAACACTATTTACTTTATGCAGATTGGAAGTTACTGAGTAATTAGGAAAAGTGATTACTTTTAGATTTTTAACCAGGGCATTGGATTTTTGTTTGGTTAACTTGCTATGTATTTGGAATGAAAAACAAGTATAATAATAAGAATAAAATTAAACTAAAACATAAATATAAAATTGTCTTTTACGTTTTCTGCTAGTTGTTTGCTGCTGTCTGGTTTGTTAAATGAATCACTGACTGGACAAGTTGTAGTTGCACCAGCAAGTTCCTTATGAGGTTCAAAGTTCTCTATAGATATCTAATAGTTTAACGTTTACAATTTTTGTAGCTTGATGCGACAGTGCTTCAATTTCAAAATCAGAAGCTCAGACAAAAGTTGGAAACTCAGAAGGTTGAGATACATGCACTTGAGGACAGATTGTCTCAGTTGAAGGATAAACAACAGTCGCATGTGGGAATCATAAATGTGGTTAACAAGTCATGGGAAGAGGTACCTAACTTCAGTTCTATTGATATATCCTATTTTCAATTACTATGGTTCAGCAGTATTAGTGGTACACTTTTAATTTATGGACCGGCGATATCTGTGGCAGTGACATACTAACGTCTCCGCTTTATCAGGAAGAGTGGTGTTACATTAGTACTCGATGAACTTTTACTCCTGATTTTTAATTGGCCTTTATGATGTTAACAGTTAGCATTTGCGAATGGAATCTATTTTGGTATGCGGTCCATAGTATTACTACTCATAAAGATTGGTTTTTTTAATTGTTTATTATTCCTCATTGGCATTAGTGCACTACTAATGCCATCAACTCTATTATCAACATGACAAGGATAAAGTTGTGTATGGGGAGAAGGGGGGAATTCGCTTATGTTATTTCAATTTAGATTTTGATTGTTAGTGTTGGACATTTTGGCAGCCTGTGAATTCTCTTTCCTTCCAATTTGGGAATGTGTTGAAGTGATGCCTCAAAGCAGTGTATATTCTGTGTGTATACTGTTTACATTATTTGTGGTTGCAGAAATGGATACACTTTTTGCTATTGGGTCTAGTCTACTACACAATGAGCTTTATTTGTTGTGGGTGAGGTGTTGTGAAAGAAACCTGATTGGCTGTAGAATTTGACACTCGTAAAAATAGTAGAATTTTCTTGGTAAACATGTTCCCCCTTTCTTGAATGTGAAGAAGCAGCCTTTATGGGTTTAATCTTAACAATTATCCCCCTCTCCAGAAAATAACCATTTAGATTTTTGATGAAAAATACTGTTTTTAGCTTTGCAAGCAGGATTTTATAGATGCATTCAGTTTATGCAGAGAAATTTACCCACTCATTCTAATATTGGTCAATGTTCGTCAGCTGGTTGATGAATTAGAATCACGTACTATGTGTACACTGGATTCTGGGAAGCATGGACGGCAAGGGTTTGAATGCCATCTAGTCAAAGACGGTAAGTGGTGCCTATTCAAACAATTTTTGCCCTCTCATTCACCTTGCATAATTATTTTGAAATATGCTTCTAGTGGATCATTTTACTTTCTTTTATTATGTGTTTGCATACCTGCGGCCTGTTCTCAAATATTGGATGCGAAAACAAATTTACCTATAGAAGAAAGATATATTTTTGTTTTATCAAATCCTGTTATGTAAATGATCCTCACAGATTCTGTTTAGGACAATCATTGTAATCCTAGGTCAATACTTAATACACATAAGTTGCATTTTGTTCCCCTGAATAAAATGGTTTCTCTTTCTGCCGTTGTCCCTTGTCCCCAAGCGCCTCTACCCTATTGCACATCCCAAGCACTCATACCTCTATTGCACATCCTAAGCACTATCACCACAATGGGAAAAGCGAACATTGTTTCCGCTAAATGCCTAAATCTACATGGTAACTTGTAACAAGTGTGCACTGCTCTCATTTCTGCACTCGATGAAGCTTTGGAAAAATCGTTCATGGAATCTATAATATATAAAGGCTATTGATGTTATAAATAGTGTTTTTATCTTTCCAAAAATAGATCCTACTCATTTCTTATCAAAATCTAAGTATATTTATTCTTTCCAACAAAAATTAATTTAATTTATATATTTCACTTCACAAAACTCCTTAATAAATAGTAGTATGTCTATTATCACCCACAAAAATCATTTTATAAACTGTAACAAATTTTATTTATAATAATTTATATAATTTAATAAATAAATTATTTCAATATAAATAAGTTTATTATGTAACATATAATAATAAATCATGCCAATATATTAATATTGCGATTTATTGTAAGATTTTTCTTAAAAATATTTTATATTCTAATTTATACTACAATATTGTTCGCTATTGAATTTAATATATACTACCTCTGTTCTTGTGATAGTGAAACATTTCACTTTTTGCTACTATTAATTGTTTAACTTTGATTCAAATATTTATCATAGTTATATAAGAAAAATTATAGTCAAATGAGATCTTGGCTGATTCGTCATATCTTGTAGTTTTAGAATATCAACTTTTTATAATTTTTACATGTACACAATTTGAATTATTAATCGTTAAAGATATGTATTGGATTGCGTGTTGGAGATGAATGTTGCATTTTTATGAGAACAGAGGTAGTATAACATATGGGATAAAATAATTTGATCTCTTTTAAAGTTATACTCCCTCCGTTTTTTTTAAAGGTTATGTTTTGACTTTTTTTACTGTTCATTGTAGCACTTTGACTTCTATTTTTGTTATAGTTATAGAAGACAAAATATAGCCAAATGATATCTTGTTGGATTCGTCTCATCTTGTAGTTTTTAAATATCAAATTTTTAAAATTTTTACTTGTACCGAATTTGAATTATTAATCGTTGAAAATGTGCATTGACATACGTGCAAATGAGAAGTGTAACCTTTAAAAAAATCGGAGGAAGTATTTAAATATAAGCTCAACCATTTAGGTAAAAAAATTCACAATCAGGAACCTTTAAGTTATACGTGAAATGAACTCAATAATTTGAATGTCCAAATGTCAATCGGTTAATGGGATTGACACAAGTGGAATAATAAGTTTTTACTATGTATGATATTTTAATATGTAAATATTAAATTAAATATAATAAAACATTATTTGTCTATTGAAATATAGTTTCAATTGAATAAATAAGATTGTTTAGTTATTATACTTTGCATCAATTCTTTACTCATTCACACAAAATTTTCGTCCAATCGGACGGGGATATACTAGTTAATTTCATAAGTGAATGATTGCATTTTTGCTAGAAATCATTTTATTCTAAGTGCTAACAAGGGTATAAAAATGCTCATTGCAGATGGTGATTCATTGCCAGAGGAAGCATTATTAAGCCGACTCTTGGACAAAGGTGCAACTGAAAGCAGTTCTGCAAATGATATTGCTAATCAAACTGAAGACAGAGAAGTAGATGAAAAGACTGAGAAACCAGAAAACATGTTCCAAAATATTGTGGCTTCTCTAGATGATCTGAATGAGTTAAAGCATAGAGTGTACAAGGCATGTCTGAAGGCAATCTCCTCTGATGGTAAGATGCTGTGATGTTGTATCATCTGATGTCATTTTAATACTCGAATTTTTCTACAATCTTCACTGTTGCACCTCTGTACTGGATTTCTTTATATTTAAGAACCCTTCTATTGACCTATCACTTACGTCTCTATAATCTCCCAACTCACAGTAGAGCAGGGCGATAACATGGTTTCTTCTGATCTACAATCTGAGGTCAAGAATATAAGGATAGCTGTCTTCAAGCTTCACCTGAAACACAAGTCTCTGGCTGGTGAATTGCAGACCCAACAAGATACCGATGCAAAGAATAAAGCTAGTTTGAGGCATTTGGAAGGTAGTTTATTTTGGCACCCTCTAGTCATTGCCTTATGTTTTGCTGGCATAAGCAGGCTGCAACAAATTGGTCTCCTTTCACCAAATCATACATCTGAGAGTCTTTTTGATGGAGTTTCCTTTAAAAAAATTTGATTTTTCTCCGACTAGGCTTTGACACTTTACAAACATGCATCATGTTTACTTTTCTAAGATATGCATTGGATCTCTACACGAACATGCCTTCACATATTTGGAAAATTGTTGTAATTAAAAGTAGAACCTGAATTAAGTCTTTTATTGACTTTTAATCTACAAGCAGTTCAGTAACTAGAACTAGTTGTGTAAAGCTTTGTTAGAGAAGATTTTTGTATTTTGCTTGGTATGTCTGCCATTTCCCGATTTATTTACTGGACGTGTTTATGCACTGAAGTATTGACCCTTATTATGCTTATGCTTTTATGTACAATGGCTGTTTCTGCTTGAACTAATAAAGTAATAAGGGAATTAAAGAAATGATTATGTCCCTTATTAAGCATTCCTTGTTGATATGACAGGACTTTAGATAAGCTCAAAGCGTAGTTATTGTCATATGTTATCTATATTGTATATAGTATATACCACCTTAGTCTAAGTCCTTGCAGTATATTAAATGCATCCATTCCTGACTCTGGGATCACACAATGGTTCCTAACATTTAGGCTGAATTTTCTCTTCCTTTTGACTGTTATTGTTTCTACCATCTAGTTTTAGTTCTTTCTGGGGATAATCTATTTGAATGGTTTTGTACCATTTTGTGTGTTTTTCTATTTTGTCCTGGTATGTGGCTGGCCCGTACTCCTTTTGCATGTACCTTCTGGTGCATGTTCAGGGCTTTAGGGTCCTCGTAGCCATGTCTTTGCATGGTTGCCAAAATGATGCGGATTGTATGCCATTGCGTTGTGTAATATTTCTTATAGTGATGATTATGCAGTATAGCATAATATTCTTTTAGGAGAATGACTACTGTGAATTTCACTGGCAATCTTTTTCAGGACAATATTTTGATTATTTTCATCTCTTTTTGAAGTTGCAGCATTCCTTGAATTTATATATATATATATATATATATATATATATATAAATATTTTTGCTGTAGCTTATCACAGGAAAATAACTGTAGTTTTGAATTTCCTATTTGATCTCTGTTTTCTGTGTAGTCTTTCGTTTTACTGTACTCCTGTTTTTTCCACTCATTTTGTGACTGGTCTTTATGAATTAAAGGAGAACTAAAAAACGCGGTAGCTGAATTGGAAGAATGTAACTGTAACTTGGCCATTCTAAGAGCAGAATGTGATGTAGCCAAGGGTGCTCTCCTGAATCGAGGAAATAAGGTATTAACAAATGATAAAATGGGGGATAAGCAGAGAGACATGCAAGATATGGAGTCTACGCTGACGGAGTTCTTGGTAATTACATGTTTTACTTTCTCCTTTATAATGACGAATATACTGGGAGTAATTCAGATGAGTGAAATATTGTTCTGGTGCAGGAAAAATCTACATCACGGTTGCATGAGCTCAAGCAGCTACATGAAGATAGGCTAGACATATTAAGACACTTGTCAAATTTGCAGGTTGAATTTTTTTTTTTTTTTTTTTTGCTTCCTATTCGAGTTGCACTCACATCTTTCTAATATGCACCCCCTCGCTTTTCTGAGTTGCCTTTGATGTGCTTGTCAGAGCAAACTGAAGAATGTTAAATGTATCTGTTCAACCCAAGCATATCAATTGCTAAAAGATCAGCTTGAAAAGGCTAAAGCAGATGCAGTTCAGTTTCAAGCTATTTATGAGAAATTGCAGGTTGTACCCTGTTGTTGGTCTCATTATGCATCATTTCTTTGTTAATTTAATGCTTATACATCTCTTTAAACTCAGGTTGAGAAAGAAAGTCTTTACTGGCGAGAGAAAGGGAACCTAATAAAAAATGAATTAGTAGATGTTCTTCACCGGTGTTCAACAGTGGTTGATTCTAGAAAAAGTGACTTGGAAGCAGAAGTGCAAAGATACATCAATGAAAAAGATCTTATTCAGACCAAACTGGATGAAGCTTCTAAAGAACCCGGTATCAGAGAGTTAACCTTTCTCTGTGAACTGATTTTGTTCTGTGTTTCCATCTGTAATTCTAGTGCAGCTATTGTGATTCGTTACTCGCAGGTAGAAAAGAAATTATTGCAAAGTTCAGAGTGTTAGTTTCATCGTTTCCCGAGAAAATGGGGAGCATGCAAAATCAGGTAGGAAAATACAAGGAAACTGCTGCTGACATACACTGTTTGCGAGCTAATGTTGCATCCCTCACTAATATAGTGAATCGCAAGGTGAGATCTACTGCACTCAAAAGTCATTCTGTTTTAAAGTTTTAGGTCCATTGTCTCCGGGTATTTCTTTTACCTTTTATATCTATATGTAAGTGTGCATATGTGTGTATGCAGGCTAAGCAATTAGAGAATATGACTTCCAGATCGGTGCAGCAAAATACTGAAATTAAAAAACTGCAGGCCGTGGTATGAGCTGCTACTTATTACTACAGGGAGTAGGATTTAGAATTCTTACTGCATTAAACTGCAGCTTGATAACCATGCAGCCATGCTTTTGGGAAAAAGTAACACCTTTTGTAATTTTCCTTGCAATGTTGGATTAAGATGGGAATAGGTGCAAGGCCGTGCAAAGTGTAGTTTTGTTCTCCTATATAAGAAAACTAAGCAAATAATCTGCATCCTTGTTTTTTAGACATGGAGAGTTTGGTTCTGAACTTTCAGTCTATCTTGTGTCTTCTTTCTTTTCTTCAGATTACTGATTTAAAGGCAACTGAAACAGACTTGAAGCTTTTTCTGGAAATGTATGAGCAACAGTCAACCGATTCCAGGTGAGTATTTGGTCGATGCTGCATGTGCAACTTTTATTGGGTTATGATCTGGAAGAGAATTTGGAGGTTCTCAATAATTGTCATGAGGATTTGTTTCACATAAATGGTTGCTGTATCTTCTGTACCATCATATGAAATAATTTCTACCAATAGACATTTCGAAGAATACTCTGAAGTCTGAACATGATAGTGGATTAGGGTTATACCATTACAGCATTACCTAGCACCTAGGTTCTGCCTTGATCCTGTACTTGTTTGCTTTATTAACCAACAACATACTGAGCCCATACAAAACATGGTTCCAGAAGATATGTTATTTGCTGATGACATTGTTTTGATTGATGAAATGAAGGAGGGCTAATTACTATAGCTTAAAAGGTTTGAAACATGAATTAGAATCCTAAGGTTTTACTATAAGTACTGGTAAAGACAACTGTGATGTCTGGTTGCATTTTTTGGGTGTTTTTGTCCGACGTCATTTCAAGTTTGTGCGAAAAAGGTGTTTTATGTAGGAATAACATGTGGGCCCCATGAAAAAATCGTTAGAAACAAAAATGCATGAAAGTGCAACCAAATATGGACTTTATATTGAGTGTTACTTTGGTAATACTAATTCTGTTATAATTTTAATAACCAAATTAAGCACTCTGGAAGAAAATGGGCCCTATTAAAAATAGATTTTGCATATAAAATTCAACCATATTGGATTAAATGGAGAAATGCATCAATACTCTCTGATCTTAAAATTCCTCCACAGTTGCTAGGAAATTCTGTTGGACAGCTGTGATACCAGCAATGCTGTATGAAGCTAAATGTAGGCTATTAAGTATGAAAATGAACAAAAGATAAAGTTGAAGAAATTAGAATGTTAAAGATGTACGAGCTAGCATACTATAAAAATAATATTAGTGATGAATGCAACCTACAAAAAGAAATATAGAGTTAGTAATGAATGTACTAGACAAAGAGTAGGTATAACTCCAATAGATGAGAAAAATGATGAAACATCATTTAAGATGGTTTAGGCACATGTCTTGGAGACCTGTAGATGACCCAATGAAATAGTAGAGAATTGGGGGATGACCTAAAAGAATTGGAAAGAAACTATGAATAGAAGATTGGGTATAGTTAAATTTGAATGAGAGCCATTGTCCGTATGCGATGACAATTCTACATAGCATGTAAGGCTGAGTCGATAATGATGGCAATGGCATTGGTGATAATGATACTTTCTCAGGAGATAGGGGTTCTTCTTTACAGGATTGGTGAATTTCCTGGGTCAATTGAACTGCTTACACCAAGAATTTCCTGAAATAAACCACTGCCCTATTCTGTTACTTTTTCTTTTTTTTTTTGGACTAGTATTGCACGCTGCGCATTGCGCGGGATCATCGATTGCTTATTTATCGGTTTAAATGAAAAATATTTTTGATAAAATATAAACAGAAAATTAATCATTGTATAAATAATATAAAAAATTATCATAAAATAGTTTTATATTTTAAATTCTAAAAGAACAAAATAAGTAAAACTCAAACGAAACAATACTATAACTGACACTTATATTTATTTTTCAATTTGAATGGTTTGATTTCCTGGGTTTTTTAAAATATTAAATTATAAAAAATATATTGACCAATCCGAGGTTGCCATGTGGCGGCAAAAAATTTAATAGCTAAAGAAATTTTCCTCCTATTTTTCCTGCTCAAAATTTTCAAAATCGTATTCTGTTTTTATATATTAATAGATAGATATTTGATTTTCTGTAGCAGGGAAGTTAGAGAAGCTAGACGTTCTGAGATTGCTGCATGGGCTCGGGTTCAAGGCCTTAAATCCTCTCTTAATGAGCATAATTTGGAGTGTCGGGTGAAAGTTGCAATTGCAGCTGAAGCAAAAGCCCAGCAGGGATTAGCTGCCACGGAAGCTGAGATTGCTGAGCTGAGGCAGAAGTTAGAATTATCTAAAAGGTTTTTTGTCCTCGTATTCTCTACATTTGCTTGACAATCCATCATTTTTTTTTCTTTTATTTTTCTCGTTTTACATAAAAATCTGGGTACGTTCATGCCTTGCAGCTTCCTTTTCCAGTTTTCAAATTCTACGGTTGATTGGGTAATAGCAGTTTCTTTGAGTCACTAAGTTGGCCGTACACGGAACTCCCAAGAATTATATAAATTGTATATCCCTTAAACATAAGGGCATGAGTATTAATCATACATGCATGTGGGACCATATATAAGTACTAAAGATTAAGATCATCTTCTGTATTTTTACGTGAAAAATATCAACATTTGGAGGCATAACTAAGGGGGAACATAGAGAAGTGAGTCACTGATTGTTATGAATTATGCTTAATATGTAGATGGAATATGTATGTTTGTAGGTAATAATAGAAAATAGATATTAATTGTGAGATATGCATATCATGGTATTAAATTTCTGCCAATTTCGCTATTTTGGACCCCCGAAGCGAAATTCCACAACATCTTTTTGCAGAATTTCCACCGAAATTTGCCTTGAAACTGGAAGTATTCCGAAATTTGACTAAACTTATGAAATTTGACCATGTCATGCGTATTGACTTGTTTTCTTCAGCTGTGAATCAAGATCTTAATCAACATCTTGCATATGATATTATTGATAATATTATTAGCATGTTATGTCATGGACTCATGGGATGAATATTATTAGCATGTCACTAATTTTTATTTGCGGGTGTGGGGACTAAGCTGTCAATGTTGATTGGAAACTCTCTGTTTTTCTAAATATTGTATTTAATAAATATGTCCAAATTTATTAAAACATTATTAGTAGAGTTGAATTATTATTTTAAGTTCATAATTTTTAAAATTTCTATTATATTTATCTGATAAGAGATTGTTTTCTGAAATTAAATACTAATTTATTTGTTTTTGTATATTACTTATCAATTTTTTTTTAAAAAAATTATGTGAAATAATGCTAGAAAGAAATATCTAAAATTTCATTTAAAATTTCAAATATTTTCTATAATTGTGGTGTTTCATATTCTTTCTATATTCTAGAGAGAAATAAGAAATAGAAATAAAAATAAGGAGCTCTTGAGCTGTCTTCCTTAAAGGAACAAAAAGAATGTAATATTAATTACTAAATTCCTAATGCCCATATCTGTAACCCGGGAGAAAGATGCCATGCATTTCATTTAATTTCAAATTGAAATTTCCGCAATTTCTTTGAAATTGAAATTGAAATTTCAAATATCTTCAAATGTACATTCCTGAAACCGACTCCGATACTGAAATTTAGTACCATGGCTGACATGATATGAAAGTTTTCAATGATCCGTGATTCATTTGTATTACTCGCAACCTGCAAATGAATGCTGTCTTATCTAGAAAAGTTATTTTCTTATTAACTTGGTATCATTTCCCAATTATTGTAGGGAAAAGATAAAACTCTCAGATGCCCTAAAGTCTAAACATGAAGAAACTGAGGCCTATCTATCGGAGATAGAGGTTTGTATTCTCTTGTTGTCTAAACATATTTGTTATGCATCTTGCATTGGATTAAATAATCAGCCTTTGCCTCTGCAGACCATTGGGCAGGCATACGATGACATGCAGACTCATAATCAGCAACTCTTGCAGCAAGTCACAGAAAGAGATGATTATAATGTTAAGGTTATTTCTTAAAACATAGTATGATTTACATTTTTTGCCTTAAATTTGTCAGCTCCAAATTGCATGTGACAGATTTATGGACTGTTTCACTCAAGTTTTGTGTCCTGTTAGGAACTTTGTAGTGTAATTTGAATGACTCCCAATTACAGTATTATCATTGTGGGTAGAACCAGTTGAAGACAATGCTGTTACGTTTGATTCCTCAACTTTAATCTGTTGATGGAAATTAAATGCCCTTGTTAACATCTTTGTTTTCATATGCCAATAAAATTAAATTTCGATCGATCTCGATGTAAGATCATTTCGAGATGAATTCATCTCGAGGGGGTGTGTTGAAAAATGTCTCATGTTGCTTAAATGGTGGGCTGCCTGCTTGCTTATATGGATAAGAGTCACTCCTCTCATTACCAATTGGTTTTGGTTTGGAACCTCCTATCCAAATTGTAACAGTCATGAATTGTTTCTTTCAGTCTAAACAGAATATTATGCTGCTCTTGCTGCATTATTTTAAAATTTTCATTGAGCTATTCCTATTCCTGTTTCAGCTCGTTTTAGAGGGCGTGCATGCAAGGCATGCTGGAGACAGCCTTCTTATGGAAAAACGAATACTGGAGAAAGCCGTATTGCAGACCAGGAAAACTGTTGAGTTATGCGAACTTAAAGCTGGTAGAATTGACGATCAGGTGACATGGAGTTTTGCATGCTTATAGTGATAAATGCCATCATATATGGTACTAATGACCGTTCTATGGCAGTTAAAAGCCTATCTGGACCATATGAAGAGGCTTGCTGAAGATAAAGCCCGCAATGTTGCTGCAGTACAAAGTTCCCGAAGAAGATTGCTAGAGTTGAAGAAATCATCTGAACAAGTGACTGGCACACTTAATGAAGCTCAATCTCATGTTGAAAGGACTAGAGCACATCTTACCGAGTTACAAATAGAACTGGAGAAAGAGAGGTATAAATAACTGATATAATTTGGTTATCCATTTTATTATTTTTATACAAAAAGAGGCTCATGTACTACCTCACTTGGCCACCTGTCTAGGTTTGAGAGGAAAAGAGTAGAGGAAGATATTGATACTTTAAGGAGGAAGGCTGAACAGTTGAGATTGCAGGCTGATAGTTCCTCTGCAACTGGAAAGCTGCGCGAGGAGCTCAGAGAATATAAGGAAATTCTGAAGTGCAGTGTTTGCCATGATAGGAGAAAAGAGGTATTGTTTTATTTAGAGCATCATCCTAGAAGGTGAATTGCAATTCGGTCTCCTTGTTCATTGAAGGATTCGCTAGTCTCGTTCTTTTATGCTTTGATGTCCTATTTTTGGTTTACTAGGAAAGTATCTAAGTTCTACTTAGATACTATTTTGCAAACATTTATGCTGTAATCTTGGATCTAATATGCTGACTTCTACAGGTGGTTATCACAAAATGCTTCCATCTGTTATGCAATCCTTGTGTGCAACGAATAATTGAAGCGCGTCATCGCAAGTGCCCAGTTTGTGCAGCAAGTTTTGGAGCTAATGACGTCAAACCCGTGTACATCTGATCAGGTTCTAGAAGTCTCATTTCTATCATCATTGATTCTCACACCTCCAAAGGTCCTAGTGAATTGATTCTCTTAAGTATGATTTCAGATGTAGTATATACTCTGTCATCTCCCGAATTTAGGAAATGACTCCATTAGAGTTATAGATTTCTGCCAATTACAAAAGAAAATGAAAAAAAAGAAGAAAAAGGTGTATATTATTATGGATTTTCTTGCTTTAGGTTGAGATGGCGTGGTTCGTTTTCATTCATTCCATAGCTATTTAGATTTCACCATTTTGCCTGCACCAAGAAACTAGGTACATTTTAACTTAATAATTGCAGATCAAAATTAGACCGTTGTCCAACTGAATGTTTTGGGAGCAAATTAAATTATGATAGGAAGCTTCACATTTCCAAATGTCACTAAGAATTAGTCCCAAATTATTAAGTTGCTAAATTTTTGTGTTGTCATGTTCTGTCATGCTTTACATGATTGCTCGTGTGATCTTATTCTTCCTGCTGATTTTAGACAATGATGATGCAGAGTTATTTACACACCCATCGCACACGTATTCACCTAAGCCTTGCACATCTTGGAAAGATCTGATTAGATACTGGTATATTTATGATGGTTATCTGTACAGCTTCTGATTTAGGCCTTGGGTATCTTTCCTATTTATTATGTATGCTGCATATGTGGTTTTCATGATTCCCATTGTCCTGTTTGGACTGAAAGTCATACATTTTGTCCATTTGTCCCATACCTCCCTCACAATACATGTGTTCTAAAGCTTTTCAAAGCAATATATTAATAAATGAGGTGATAGATAGCGGTTAAGGTTACTATGTTGGGTATCAGTTGTCCAACTTAAATTTCCGAGCATATATACACACACACACACACACACATATGTATATGTAGTTGCTCCTTATGAATCTAAGCAAGACTAGAGGCATTAGTTTTATAGCTCATTGGACACTCCCCACAAGGGTGAGCCCCCCCTACACATTCATTCATGTTGTGGGTCGAAAATTTTCCCATAATTTTATATACCCTCACCTGCAGGGCAGCCTTGTAGTGGACTTGGGGCAGTTGTATTGTGTGATTATTACACAACATTGAAAATGAAATGTCCCGTCTTTGTGTGACTGAAAATCTTTTGCTGTGAGTTATAGTAGAAAAGATGATATAGACATGTGACAGCTTAAGTTTTCATTGCCATTTCGTTGTCCGTAGTGTTCTAAACGTTGTCGTTTTGTTTTGTAGTGGTTTGTAAACTCAGATTATTGTCAAATAGGAAAATTACCCGACTATGATCGGCTCACTTACTGAGTCAAAAGAATGAAGTGATCTAATCTATAGTGTCTTGGAACAATTGTGATATGTGGCTTACTAGTACGTTTTTCCTTTGACATTTCTTGGAGGAGATCAATTATGCAGAAGATTGTCACTTTCTTTGATATGAATTGTGTGAGACATTGCCTGCATTAGTTCTATTGCACTATTGATCAACTCTTTTTATGCAGTGTACAAGAATTGATGGGCCAAACTCAAAACGAGCAAACAAAATAATAATTGTAGTGCCACTTATTGGCTCTTGCACATGAATAATACTTTGTGTTTTTTTAGCATAGGGTTGGGGAAAAAGGTTGCTAAATTTAATGTACAACTCTAAGAAAACAAGAAAAATAACTAAAACTAACTTGAGCTCATATTGATGATGTGTATGTGTGTAGTAGTAGTAGGTGATAAACTTACCTTGAACTCAATTAAATGATTAGCTTGCATATTAACTAATTAATATGAAGCTAAAATTTTGAACTTAGAAACTTAATTATAGTACCAGAATTTAGGGGTGTCAATTTTAGGTTTCAGGTCGTGTTCGTGTCTGGTTGATCAGGCTGTATAATATTTAAGGTTGGGTTTCGGGTTGACCTGATTTCGGAAAAAAAAAAAAAACCCAAAATGACCAAACCCAAACCTGAAATTTTTCGTGTCGTTCGGGTTTGTTTTTTCGGGTTATAGGCTAAAATTGACACAATTTCAGGTTTCGGATCGTGTTCGTGTGAGGTTGAGCAAGTGGTATAATATTTCAGATCGGGTATCGGGTCGACCTGATTTGAAAAAAAAAACTCAAAATGACTAAACTCAAACCTGATATTTTTCGTATCGGTCGGGTTCGTTTTTTCAGGTTCGGGTCCAAATTGACACCCCTACTAGAATTGGAATTGAGTGCTTTTTATTGATGAAGGTCGATCAAATACCATATTGATGATTGGCTATGGATAGAGATTAGTGTATAAAAGTAGTCTCCTTTAGTGTCAAGGCAAATGGAGCAAAGCCCATAGGCCATAGGGAGATGGCATTAATGTCTTAATCCTAACCTAAATGAATGAATGCCCTCTACCTCTCATCAATTAATTAATGTTATTGTAAGTACTTGCTGTCCCTCCATCCCTAATGTAAGTAAGTTATAATTCCCTTAATTACCTTGCAATTACACTAAGCAGCTTTTAGGCCATATTAGATTTGGTTCCACTCAAAATAACAACTTGAACCAAAGTAAGATATGATAAGCCTAGTGGTTATCGCTACTTGGAGTTGTGAGTTTTTTTAAAGTCTAAATAAATGTCCACTCTCTCTATATGCGTTATCTATTATCAATACTTATTATCGAAGTTTAATTTTTTCCTAAACAAATAATAATAATAATAATAATAATAATAATAATAATAATAATAATAATAATAATAATAATTTGTTTTTTAGGAATTAAAAATCTTTTTTAAAAAAAGAATTTTCTTTTTTAAAGATTTTTAATCCCTAAAAAAACAAATTATTATTATTATTATTATTATTATTATTATTATTATTATTATTAATAATTAAAGTTGTATGAGTTAGAAACAAATAATAACATCATTTAGTATGAATCTTTAATCCGTTGTAGTTCACAAAATTCTTTTAGGTTTTGAATAACATAGCATTACTGGAATCTTAAATAAGCTGATGGTCTTGAGTCTTTTTTTTTTCGGTATGAAGCCCTTGAGTCAACTTTTTTTTTTTTTTTTTTTTTTTGAGGCAAGGAATTTTTTTTTAGTCAACTTAATTTAGTAAGATTTTTTTTTTGTGTTTTTTTTAATTATTTTTTTGAAGTTTTCCGCTGAGTTGTGATTCTATAGCTTAACTATAAAATTCAATATCACTATATTATCACCTTTTAATTAATTGAATACACAAATACTACCGCTTTCTTAATACATGTGATTATATTAATTAAGAAAGCGGTAATCTTTGTCTCTTAGGGATGAGGACTTGCCCCAACGGCAAAGTCCAAGCCTTCAAACCTTAAGGTTGGGGTTCGATCTCCCATTCATTCCCTATCTCTCATTTATCCCTTTGTAATTTGTGTGGCAGGGACTCCCACCCCACTTTCTCTGCATTGGCTCCTCCAAAAAATTATGTGTATTTAAAGTAAATATTTATTCTTTACTAAAATATTTTTATGTTTGTTGAGTGTTCCCACATTAATTATTGAGTGAGAGTTCCTAATTTATTATGGATACAAGCCACTATATCCCTTTTAAATTCTTTACTATATCCCTTTTAAAATCTTTTTTCTGTTAAAATTCATATTTTCTTTTAAACATTGTATCGTAGCCATCTTAAATAATATATATATATATATAT
>JAOANR010000005.1:3324892-3367987 GCA_030278955.1 Hygrophila difformis | reverse complement strand
ATATATATATTCACATTCATTCTTTTCGGAAAATTCCATATTTATAATACGTAATCTATGGTTTACCTTTAAGTTGTGACTAGAAAACATACATATGATAAATATACATATTTGGGGATTTGGTTTGGGAGCTGAATCAACATCTACTGAAGTGTTAAATGAGTGCTATAGCATAATCATCATTAAATAACCAGTACACACCCTATTAATATTAATTTAGTATGAAGCACCTATCGTTCAGCACGTCAACACATGTTGAACTTTTTCAATTCAGCATGCTATCGAACCAATTGGGGAAATGAAATAAAAATACACAGATAAATTTCTATATAGTACTAAATTTTACCAAAGATCTGAACCTGGCCTAAGATTCTATTCAAAATATACCTTTATACAAAGACACTAATAGACAATTTCCAACTCCAGATTTCTGCGTGAATGTCCAAAACTGTCTGGAATATTACAAAGTTGTATGTGCATCTTCAATTAAAAAAATATAAAATATTTTTCATTTTCTGAAATTAAATAAGTACTGAATCAATTAAGCAAATAATTACAAAAGTTTAAAATGTGTCCACAGCGGAATTAACTGGTGGCCATGTGGATTCACCAGTCACCACGCCAAATAGCCATTTGATTTTTATTTATTTATTCTAAATACTAATACTAGTATAAAATTACTGAAATACTAATTAAAAAGTACAAAAAACCACATATTTTCTTTTTCTAAAATAAAAGAAGCACCTTTTCAATATTCTATAATAATAATGCACATATCAACCACCAAATTAAAGAATCCAACATATATTGATGAACTATTCAAGTAAACCAATCATTACAATCTTTCCCACCTAAAACTATTTTAACAAATTTTGGTTTCACCTTTCCAAAAGCCGTAGTTTTTTTAGAACACATGGATGAAGAAATGCAAAAATAGTGTAGCATTAATTAATGATGCAAGAAAAGTTGGGTAAATTAGAAAGCACATAGAATAGCCATAGAATGAAAGTCTCCAACCCTTAAGCAAAGAGGGGCCAATTCCACATGATTACATAACATTTTTTAAGACAGGGTGTCATGTCTATATGTTGTCCCAACTACCCTAGAAAGTTCACTAGAAATAACAAGAGAAAAGCTAAGCAAACTAAACTACCCTAGCCACTAGGGCCAAACCTTGTTTTTCATCCTTCTGGAAACTCTTAAGGAGGAGGGCTTGAGAGAGTTCTAGGGTTTGTCTTTTTTGGTAACAATTTTTCTTTCTTTAGGGTTAGTTTTCTTGCTGAAAAAAGAAATAAAGGAATGCAAAAATAAATGAAAAGAAGAATAGTGAGAGCTCATACCATAGAAATTATAAAGGAAATAAAGGGGAGGATAGGGGGACATGTGGAGAATCGAACCTCAAACCTTAAGATTGAAAGTCAGAGGACTTGATCATTTAGCCAAGACCTCGTCTTTTTAGGTGTTAGTTGATTATATTGCATGCTATTATTTATCGTATTAAAAATAGTTTTCATACAATATTAATATAAGAGTGTTTGAATCAAAGTCGATGGTACTTTGATTTGAGATATGATTCTAAATAATTATTTAGTTTCTGTTAGAAAGTGTAAATTAAATATCGGAACTCATAATGATGCAAGAATATAAATGATCTCATGGTCAATATTCCGATTTGGTTATTTAAATACTTTATCGAATATCATGGACGGCTTATGCATTGTAGTATATATAATTTTTTTAATAACTGAATAATTGTATAATATACCTAGTGTATACTACTGCTTGGCATATTGTACGTTCAATGGTTGCTGTATTTCTTTAAAAAGAAATAAATTTAAAAAAGGAAATTCCAATGTAGATTATTTGATTGGTAAGGTGATGGCATTTCGTAGCTCATTCTTTAATATCAAGAACTTATGATTCCTTTATTATAATAAGTTTTTTTTTTCTTTTTTAAATCCCAAGTCAATTTGAATATACTATTCCACATGAGTCCATAAATCATAATACATGAGGTTGACTTGAATAATAAATAAAGTGAAAATGGAAAAATGAACTCTAGTTGAAGTCTAAACAAGGTTATTACTTATTATTACTTCAAGGTTGAAACTTGAAACTGATGAATTATGAGTAAAATGTGCGTAAGCAATATATATAATGAAAGACAAGATTTGTGAAGGCCAATAATGAGATCCATTTTTGTCCCTCAAATTTAATTTGCCAATTATTTGCCTAATAGTAGTATATACAAAAATGAAAATGGGGGAATTTAAAATGCATGATTGAAAAATATATGAAGGTGTGCAAGTACAGCTCGTGTTTGTGTATAGTAAAGAGGTAGATTGGAATAGTGATATACGTGGAATCACTATTCATGACAATTTGTCGTATACTACCTCCCTTTTTTGAACGTGAAATGTTTGACTTTTTGATACTATTCATTATTCAACTTTGATTTACATTTATATAATAGTTATAAAAGAAAAACATAGTCAAGTGATATCTTGTTAGAATTATCTTATCTTGTAGTTTTATAATATGTAAATTTTATAAATTTTACTTGTACACAATATGAATTATTAATTGTTAAAAATATACATTGAATTACGTACACAAATTAAGTATTACATATTCGTGAAAACAAAGAAGTATAAACAATATATGTATAGTATATACTATAATACAATTATTTTTCTGGCGTTTAGTATAATACAATTATAATTTGTCTCAATTTAAAAAAAAAAATGGATATTTTCGGTTAAAGGCACTCTTCCCCGAATTCCCACCGGCCCCCTATCCATCCCATTTATTTTCTTTGTAATTTGTGTGACATTAGCTCTCACAACCCTTTCCCAGGCCTTTAATGAACTCCTCCAAAAATAAAAAGATAAAAAAGAAATACATTTTGGCTGGCAATTAGTACCATCAAACCAGTATGCCATAACTTCATGAATCAACAGCATCTGAACAATACTAGATTGGGGTTTATTTTATCTAAATCTTTTATATAAATAAATGTATGAAATTTGAAAATATTATTCAATAAAATATAGATACATTGGTGGAAATTATAAGTCTCATGTAAGCAATTTAATTAATCTTGATCACTAGTGACCCGCCACATCATCATCATGGTCATCAAATGAGAAAATTGGCACCAAATCATAAAATCGACAAAGTCATTGCACTGAATTAGCTTTTTTTTTTTTCTTTTTCTTTTTTTTTGCATTGATATTGTTATTGACAGTAACTGATTTGAATAGTTATAGAGCTCTAAAATTTTAAATAAGATCTCAAGTTCCAACGGTTTTAAAAAAAATCATTATATGAATAAATAAAAAAGAAAAAAAAAAAGAAGCTTTAACATATTAAATAGGCTAGTTTATTTAAATAAAATGATTGTTGCTGTGAATCAATCAATCGTATTGACACTTTAATCAAAAGTTAAATAGACGATATAATGTCAAATTACGAAATAAATTAACTACAATCAATGACGGGTGCACTTATATAGTACATGAAAATGACTCAAAAGTCAAAACATCCAACAGTGAATCCTTTATAATATTTTATATTTCTATATATATAATTAAAAATAAATACAAGCATCTAAAATTGGGAAAATCTTCGGTCACATAAGATTTTTCACACCCACTTTCGGTCTCATGCACGTTTATGAAACTTTCACTTTTGAACCCATTAGATAATTATTTTTTCCCATTTATGTTCAATTAGTCTATTTTTTATATATATTTATTTACAAATTAAAATACCCATAATATAACTAAAAGTTCATAACTCATTTATTTAAAGCAAAATTTATTAATTTGTACAAATAATATTACTTGTGAATTTATTAGAAGAATAATATTTATTAAGTAATAAAATTTTAGATTTTTTAAATAAATAAATTCTATATTAACATATGTAATATTTTAATTAATATTTATTAATAAAACTAAAAAAATATAATATTGCAATACATAAAAAATAAAATAATATGTGTTTATGAGACTTTAAAAAATTTATTATGTAATAACTATTAATTAAAATATATAGTTTATACATTTTTATTTTTATATGAAATTATATATATCTTCAATATAATATATATTAAATATTTATGAAAAAATTTAATTATTATTATTATTATTTATTACATAAATACTATGTTTTATTAAGATTACAAATAAATAAAATTGGAATTAGTTAAATGAGTTTTGGATTATTAATGGGATTGTGGATATTTTGCAAATAAATATTATCTATCAAAAAATTGCACATTAACCCTAGCTATATCAAAAAAATAGTTTTTTATCAGTGAAGGGAGTCTGACATCAGAGAAAGATACAACCGGGATGTCAGGAAGAAGCAACCACAACCGCCGGCCGGGGGAAGGAGGTATTCAGTATCCAACGACTCCGACAAGAGGGGTCATAAGGAGGTCAGGAAGCTACATGGAGTGTATATCGGCAACATTCCGGTGAAGGTGGCAGGGTTGGAGATACTCAGGGCTGTGAACAAGGTGGCGAGGGTGAGGGGTTGGTTCTTCCCGGCGAGAAGATGGGCAGATTTGGGCGCTAAATTCGGTTTCTTTAGATTTGCAAACAGAGACGAGGCAGATAGAGTCATGCGAAGATTCAATGGGATGGAGTGGGCAGAGAGAAAGCTGAGAGCTAACTGGGCGACTCCGGGTAGAAAGAATCTGATAAATGGTGGGAATCACAGATGGCAAAGGCCTCGCACTATAACTTCGAGGGGCAATCCGTGTTTCAGGAGGGACGAGAGTGGACATAAGTGGGAGGGTGGGGCGTGGAGGGACGATAGGACATTCGCAGAGGTGGTAAAAGGAAGCGGTGGATGGATGCCTAACGAGGAATGCAGACGGAAGGGCACAGTGGTTAAACTTGATGAAGTGCAGGAGGACGTCCAGTGGCTTAATCAATCGGCTGTGATTATGATAAAGAAGCTAGAAAACATGGTGGAGTTCCAGGATCTTATGTTCAGTAGGAATAAGGATTGCAAGGAGGTTATTTTTGGTGGAGGTTTGCTTTTGGTGGTGGTTTTTAACAGTAAGGAGGGGTTAGGGAGTTTTTTAGAGGATCGAAGTGATCACCACCTTGTCGAGTGGAAAAGAAGGTGGTCGCGGGGGATGCATGCAAGGAAACAGTTGGTTTGGGTGTATGTGACGGGACTTCCTTTCAACGTTTGGAATGACGAAAATTTTCGGAGGATAGTAAGTGGCTGGGGCACGCCTATGAACGTAGATCCAGAAACGTTAGGTAAGCGGAGGTTCGATCGGGCAAGGTTACTTGTGTACATGCATGAGTATGCTACTATTCCATCTCAAGTTGAGGTCCAGGTGGGCAGATACATTTTCCAGACAAAAATAACAGTAAGTTTAAGTGATCCGGTGGTGGTGGAGGACACGAATTGTGGTGGAGGGGATGCCCATATGGTGGAAGACTCCATTGTGGAAGAAACACCGATTTTCCGATCGGAGAAGACGAGGGTAGATGGAGCTGGCTCCGACGAGCATGGGGGAGTGGGAACGTCAGCTGCGGTGCATGGGGGCAAGCATTATTTTGAAAATAAGACGGCGCAATTGAGTGAAAATATTAATGTGGTCGGTGGTGGTATTTTCAATGAGCTGGGCAGGAGTAAAGGGTGTAGTACATCGCTAGGACTGGACAACATAGAAAACCCAAAAGTGGATCAATTGGAACACAACTTGGGCCAACCAGGAAACGCAAAGGGCCTGGGCTTAAGTAGTTATGGGCCATTTGAAGAGGAATCATCTGGAGCCAACATAGTTGATGAGAATGGACTTCAATACTCACCGAATGAGACCCCATTGCCCATGAATCATTGTCCGGAGCAAAGCAGGCCAAGGAATACTCAGTGTTTTTCGGGTAGGGGCGACAATGAGAGAATTGAGTCGGAGAGGCAGGACACGAGGGTGGGGAAGGTAGTTGCTTTGGAGACCGAGGTGGAGGTTACCGGGCAAGATCGCTTTCCTGAGACGGGTGCTGCGTTTCTGGGGTCCAAGGAGACTGGTGTTGTTGGGGGCGATTCGTCTCAGAGTGGGGATAGTTCAAGTGGGACGCAGTCAGATCGAGGGAGGGAGAGGGAGGCGAAGGAAGCAGGGGGTGAAGTAAGCCTGGCTGAACTGACCATGGTGGAAGAAGCTTTGGCTCAGGTGGTTAGGGGCGGTTTTAGGCCACAGCGGAAAGGGCGGAAGAGAGGAAGGAAGGTGGGGGCCCAAAATAGGCTAAGCAAGGGAGTTGGCAAGACGGGCAAAGGAGCAAAGGGGGATAATTTCGCCCAACTACAATTTACTACACTTCGGACTAAGGCAGGTGTTCGAATGATGGATTTTGAGGAGGCAGAGGCTATTTTCGAGCTTGCCTTAAATCTAGGTCTGGGGTGTTCAACGGGAAGGGACGAGGCTATCAGTCGGGTGAGGGAGGAAGTCGAAGGCAAGCTGGTGTAGAAGGCTAAGTGGTGTGCTTTGCTGGTTTTATTCGATGAAGATCATTATGTGTAACCTCAGAGGATTGAACGGGGGGGGGGGGGGGGGGGTAAGGAGGAGGGCGGTGATGCGGCTTTGCAAGAAATATAGGCCATCGGTTTTGTGTTGCCAGGAAACGAAGATGGAAACTATCAACGAAAGGTTAATTTTCAGGTTGTGGGGATCCAAGGATTGTGAATTTTCTTATCAACCCGCGATAGGGAACGCAGGGGGCCTATTATTCATCTGGGACAAGTCAGTATGCTCCTTTTCTGAAGTTGAAAAATGCCATCAGTATATTTGGATGAAAGGAAGTTTCAATGATCAATTGGTAGCAGTCAATGTAATCTGTATACACGCACCAAATGGTCGAAGGAAAGGGCTGAACTTTGGAATGTGCTGGTTAACAAATGTAATACGGGCAATGGCGACTTGTGGAGTTTTGTTGGTGATTTAAATGCTACGATGTCGGCAGAGGAAAGGATTGGCGCAGTTAAGGATCAGGGGTCCACTCGGGAGTTGAGAGCATTTGTTGATCAACTTGGCTTGGTTGATTTGCCGATGGAGGAAGGTTTCTTCACGTGGTATGGGAGGGGCGGTAGTATTTGTAGTAGGCTGGATCGTTTTCTATTGTCTACGGGCTGGTTACAGTTGGATGGCAGTATTGCTCAACGTCGTTGTGACTCGGTGTTATCGGATCATTACCCGGTCAGATTGGAATTCGGTGAGAAGTCGTGGGGGCCGAAACCTTTCCGGTTTTACAACTACTGGTTACAAGAACGCGGTTTTAAAGAGATGGTTAGGGAGACTTGGAGCGGGTCGGAGCACGGCAGTGGTTCCAATAGGAGTGAAAGGTTTTTTGACAAATTAAGGACATTGAAGAAAAGGATTCGAGGTTGGGAAGGGTATGGGGCGAAGATATTAGAGAACCAGATACAAAACTTGCTTAATGACATCGGGGAGATTGAAGGGAGATTGCAACGGGAACAGGCGGACGAGTTGGACAGGGATGCTTGGTCAGGGAAGAGGCTAGAGTTGAGGAATTTGATGCTAGCGGAGGAGAGGAGGTGGTATCAAAAATCAAGGGTGCGGTGGCTTAAGGAGGGTGATCAAAATACAAAGTTTTTCCATACCGTCTCGGCTATCAATCGAAAAAAGAACTTTATTGGGGCGATAAGGTGGAATGGTCGCTGGGTGGACTGTCCGAGGGAAGTTAAGGAAATTGCTTATAATTTTTTCCAGGCAAGTTTTGCCAAGCCACGAGGAGAGTTATTTCAGGTCAATAACATCGGTCTATCCAAGTTGAAAGATTGTGACAGGATTTGGCTTGAGCGGGGGATTACTGAGGAGGATGTGCGAGCGGCAATCTGGAGTTGTGAGGGGGATTGAGCACCTGGACCAGACGGTTTTAATCTTAATTTCTTTAGGAATTTTTGGGAAACAGTGAAGGAGGAGGTGATGGCGGTAGTTCGGAGATTTGAGATGGATGGGAAGCTCCCGAAGGAAACAGGAGGGTCTTTTATAGTGCTAATCCCAAAAGTTGATAGACCTATGGAATTGGGTGACTACAGACCGATTTCACTTGTTGGTAGTATATACAAAATTATTACTAAAGTCCTGGCAAGAAGGATCCAAGGAGTGATGGATGAGGTGGTGGGCCCCGCTCAAATGGCTTTTGTTCGAGGCAGACAGATTTTAGATGGGGCTTTGATTGCTTCGGAGACATTTCATTCCATAAAAGCAGCTGGCCGAAGGGGTTTTGCAGTGAAGATAGATTTGGCAAAGGCTTACGATAACGTTTCATGGGATACATTACTCAGTGTATTGTCAGCGATGGGCTTTGGGGAGAAATGGTGTGGCTGGATCAAAGAATGTGTGACGACAGCTACTGCGGCGGTGATGATTAATGGCTCCCCAACAAAGTTCTTTCGGATGCATAAGGGACTAAGACAAGGCGATCCAATATCACCCTATCTCTTTGTGCTGGTAGTTGAGCTATTAAACAGGATGCTTTGCAAGGCCGTGGAGTTGGGAGAGATTACTGGGATAACAATTCATGGTGGAGGGCCGACTATCACGCACCTCCAGTACGCCGACGATACCATCATATTTTGTGAAGGATCACTCAGTCAGATAATCAAGATCAAAAGGATTCTTTAGTGCCTCACGTTAACAACTGGTTTGCGGATTAACTTTAGCAAGAGCAACCTTTATGGTATTAATTGTTCCAGAGATTTAATGGACGAAGCTGCCAGGATCTTGGGTTGCGAGGTGGGACGCTGGCCTATGAAATACTTGGGACTTTCTATAGGAGGGAGGGTTAATGGGACTGATGTTTGGAAGCCATGCATAGAAAGTATTGAGAAAAGATTAAATGGGTGGAAGGGAAGGCTTTTATCGCAAACCGGGATGGTGTGCTTAATCAAGGCAGTTTTGGCCAGTCTTCCATTGGATTACATGTATGTCTTTAAAATCCCGAAGGAAGTGGCAGATAAATTGGAGAGGTTGAAACGTAATTTTTTTTGGAACGAGTGGGATGGGAGCCGAAAATTACACACCATTTGTTGGGAGAAATTATGCCAACACAAGGACTCAGGAGGCTTGCAAATTTGGAACACAATGAATTTCAATACGGCTTTATTACTTAAGTGGAGATGGAGGTTTGGTTGCGAGGATTCCATGTGGAAGAAGGTCATCGCCGCCAAGTACTATGGGGGTGAGGATCGGTTGATACCTGAACCAAAGGAGGGGAGAACGCTATGGGGAAAGATTTGTAGCGCATGGTAGAACACACACCTGGCAACCTCGTCCAGTGATTGGAAGATATTGATTGGTAATGCAGAGAGAACAAGGTTTTGGCAGGACATTTGGATTGAAAGTGGCCAGGCGCTGAACACGTTATTTCCAAGGTTGTTTGCTTTAACAACGAATAAAACATGTAAGGTCGCGGAGTTTGGCAAGTGGAGTGGAGTGGAATGGGAATGGGAAATCTCCTTCCGGAGAACACTGTTTGACTGGGAAGTGATTGTCTGGAGAGAGATGATGACGGAGATCAGGAGGACGAGACTAAGGCGTTTTAGCCCTTACAAGCCAGTATGGAGTTTGGAAAGCAGTGGTAATTTTTCAACTCGGTTGTGTTGGAAGATAGTGAAGTGGGCTGACTGGGGGGAGCAGACACGTGTGGAAACAGCTATGGAAGATCAAGGCACCTATGAAAGTAAAACTTTTGGTATGGAAAATATTACATAATGCCTTACCCACACGCGAACTGCTATCGAATATAGGATGTTTATCAATGCTCGATGCAACATGTCCGTTCTGTCAGCTGGAAATAGAGTCAGCGGATCATCTATTTTGCAAGTGTGGAGTTGTTTGTTCCATGTGGTACCGAGGGGCTCGGTGGTTTGGTTTGAAATGGGCTATCCCGGGGAGCGTAAAGAGCCTAATAGAGGATTGGTTAGGAGCCGAGCTTAAGAAGGGAAGAATGGAGCTCTGGATATTACTGGGCTTGGCCAATCTCTGGTCAATATGGAACGCTAGGAATGATTTAATTTTTAAAGGGCGCACGGCTGATTTGGAGGCAATGTCGAATGATGTTAAATGGAAAGTTATCACATGGTGGTCGATGGGGGAGTATGGGATTGGGGGAATCTCAGATGTAGGGGCAGTAGACTTTCCGGAAGGGTTATTACAAAGTAGGCGCACGAAGCAGCGGGTTCATAGACGCGGTCTTGTTTGGGAAAAACCATGCTCGGGGTGGTGGAAAGTTAATACAGATGGCGCGTCTTTTGGAAATCCCGGCCCGACAGGTATCAGAGGAATCATTAGAAACGACAAAGGAGAGGTCATCTTCATACTATCGGATTTTATTGGTTCTGCTGATTCAAACATGGCGGAGATTACAACGGTTAGCAGGGTGTGCAAGTCGATTATCAAAACGCAAGGATTCCCCCTCCCACAAATTATTTTTGAGTGTGATTCGAGCAATGTGGCTAAATGGTTGAACGATCCTGGTGGGGCACCTTGGCGATTCAGAGGGCTGCTGGGACCAATATTAGACCTAACAAGATGTGCTGGGTAAGTACGCGTGCAACATATTCTGAGAGAGAAAAATGAAGCGGCGGATCATTGGGCAAAGCTCGGTGCATCGCAAGCCGGGACTGTGGAAGAGTGGTTTTGATTATCTTGGCTGAATAAGGCAGAAGTGGTCTGGGAGGATGGGGCCAAAATGATTGGGACTTTGGGAGAAGAATTATTATTGGTACTGTCTGTGTATCGAATTAATATTTTCGGTTTTTGTAGGTGAACAGGACTTGCTGCAGAATTGGATCACGGGAGGGTTGAAGGTTATAGGTGGTGCCATTGCTAACAACTGAGCTGCTGGAAAAACTTATTGTAGAAAGCTGCCGGGAGGATGCTACTGAGTTGGTGCTGATGCGGAGTAGGCTGTTGTGTTGTCTTTTGGAGGATGCTGCTGCGGTTGGGAACCTTTGGAGATCCATAAACAATGATGATTAGTGCTGCAGATAGGATACTGGAGGGTGGATAACAATCTGGATTTGAAAAGGGGATGATCTTCATAATCATCTTCTTCAGACTGGACGGCGCAAGGCCTTGAGCAGTGATTAAGTCTGAACACATGTGCGCAAGGACATAGAATTAACTGGGGGAATGGAAGACCTTTTGTACGACATCCATCTAGCCGAACGACAAACAAACCCGGTGAGATTCTACATGCTAACTTATCTCGGATGTGTGATCAGGTGATACTCTTCTTGACATGTTTAAATCTGCTCTATCACCCATGTTGAGCTTGCTATTATTCAGTCCAGTGCATTGAAAACTTCAAGGGTTCTTGGTCTAAAACCTTCCTACAATACTCTCCCGTCCCCTAGTGAGTCTCTTTTAGGCCAAATCGATTCACTCTCTTGCTTTTCTCTTAGGGTAGGTACCTGAGTTCGCCTTTCTGCGTTTTCTGCCAGTAGGGGATCAGTATTTTTGGGCTATTAAGGTTTCACCCTCAAATATTCACATGAAACTCTTTCGTGATGCAAAAAGTACTGGGATTCTGTGGGTAGTTGTCTGTTGTGCTTGTGTGAATTTGTTTTCATAAGTTGGAAGTTTAGTTCGTTTTGGGGAGAGTGATTAGAAATTTGAAGGAATGAAGGAGGGGTTGGCAGTGTGCTACATAGAAACAAGGAAAGATTCATATGAAAAAAAAAAGAAAAAAATAAAAAGAAAGAAGAGGCAGAAAAAGAAGATTTGTTTGAGGATGGGATTGTTCACAAGATGAGGTGACCAATTGAGAGTGGAGATAAGTAAGTTAACTTTGCTTACTTGCTCACATACTCTGTGTAACTTGATTGAATGGCAGTTGGTTGAGTCTGTTCTATGCAACTCGACCTGATGTTTTGTGTGATTATTTTTTGGGTGTTTCCTTAATTCCCATGTGCCGTCCTACCGTTCTAGTCCCTTCTGCAGTTTTGCCACAACCTCGCTTCATATTCCTTTTATCTCTCCTTGACCTGTTTCACTAGGGTTGCTCTCTGTGTGTTCCTTTTAGATTGTCCTCTCTTTTCTTTGCCACCCCTTTCTTTCCTTCTCCTTTTCTCTTCTCTCATCTCGGCCTCGCTACTCTTAGTGTCATGTTGTCTCTAAGATATGTGGGTGGGGAGAACTACATCTAGTTGCGTCATTTCTTACTTTCTTTCCTTTTCGACGCCCTTTCCGACCTGTTTTCTGATGCACTGGTGAGAACAACATGTAGTAGGAAATGTGGGTGGTATGTAGCAAGCTCTTGGACTGTCATGTTGATTCATCTATCACTTGAGAAGTTTCATGGTTGGCGTTCATACTTAAGCAAAGGCATTCATGGTTGTTTGGAGCTATTATCACCTCATGAGTGTACTGCCCTATATGATCTTGACATGGAACCAACTGATAATCACTGGTCCGAAGGCTAGTCAGTAGATTGATCCTAGAGACACGCTTCTTCATAAGGGTGCAAATGTTTTTTTATGTTAGAGTAATTCCTCATTCCAAGGGTCGGAAGTAGTCTTTTGATTTTGTCTAAGATGGGCTATATCATTTGCTGTCTGTATTCGTATGCCCGGTTGGGGTGTCTTTGGTATAATGAAAATACTCTTTCCCTAAAAAAAAAATGAATAGTTTTTATTTAAAAATAGACCGATAGACCAAAAGTGAAAAAAATAATATCTAATGGGACCAAAAGTAAAAATTTCATAAATATGGAAAAAAAAAATGAATGAGAGAAAATCCTTTATAACAAATTAAAAGTGGATTTTCTCAAATTAGCAAAGGTGGAAAATGGGGATGGCAAAGAGTAATGAGAATGAGAAAGCATCTAAAATAACACATTCGTCATTTGGGATCAATTTAAATTTAAATTTAAATTGATCATTGCATTGGCCAATCGAACTCTTTTTCCTTGTAATTAATGCTCGAACATCAGCAAAGAAATTGTAATGATTTTGCATGAAATGTAACCCTCTTCATAGTATTTTGGGAATATATATAAATGTAATCCGGTTTATGTAATGGCATAACAATTTCTAACAGGTGCAGGCAGCGCTAAAAATAATGTGTAGCTCTTTGTAAAGTGATGTATAAGCCTTATGAAGTGATGTATAGACGGTAGTTTATTTTTTATTAGTTTTTTGTTCATAATCTCCATCTATCATTTTTTTATACTCACACATCATTTCATATACACATACCCATCACTTTTGAATGTACCAGCACCCAATCAATTTCCATATAAATGCATATGCAATAATATTTGACTTTATCTGAATATACCATCACACATATAACAATCCAATCATTAACTTTTAGAATTGTCAAATCATCCGATGCTGAGAAATTCAAAAAAACAAAAAAAATTATCAAAACAAAGCAACAAACCCCGGACGGTTCAAGGGATGGTGGTATGGGTAAGACCTAAAAAGGGATGGTGAAAAGTAAACACGGACGGTTCATTGCTTGGAAACTCCGGGCCGGCGGGGGTGCGGGGTGTCATAAGAAATGATGAAGGAGTTATTATTTTCATCCTATCAGACAGTATTGGAGAGGCGGATTCAACGGAAGCGGAGATTGTTGCCATTAGTAGAGTATGTAAAGCTATCAGTCGGGATCAAGGTTTCCCCCTTTCTAGATTGTTATTTGAGTGTGACTCCAAGAATGTGGTGAGTTGGCTGAATAATCCAGTGACCATACCTTGGAGGCTGAATAGGTGGTTGCCCCCAATCTTGACGTTGATTAGTTGTGGGGGAGAAGTGAGAGTTCAGCATATTCTAAGAGAACGAAATGTAATAGCGGATCATTGGGCGAGAGCTGGTGCTCGGGGTGAAGGGAGCATTGAATCATGGTTCTAATTGGGTGCAAAATGTGGCTGGTGTAGAATGGGGCTGCCGTGACTGAGGTATGATGATGCAGAATTTTGGTGACTGGAGTTGAATGGTGCAGAATTTGGGAAGATGAAAAGGGGGATAGTGGCATGGTGTTTTTCGTGACTGAGGTATGATGATGCTGGTGTATCAGTAACAAGGTAAGGCAGGCTGAAGTTGTTGGAGGATCTACTGGAACCATGGCATTGAGGCAAAGGCTTGGTGGCTGCGCTCACTGGAGACCGAGAAAGCCAATTTCGATAAGTGTAGATCTGTTGTATTTTCCTCTTCTGCATATGTATTTGTGTACTGGTTTGACACAGAGGTGGGAAAGTTCTGTCCCAATGCTGTAATGTGCCGAGCCCTTATGGTTTTTATACCTATTCAATGAGGCAATAAACAGATCCCTTCTAAAAAAAAAACAAAGCAACAAACAGATTTATTCATCATTTAGTTACCTCCGTCTCATTGTTTTTGCTACGGACCCATCCGAAAGCATGCCGATATATAGTTTTGACGGTTAATAACTTAAAATGTATACAATAAATAAATATAAAAATTTGATATTCTAAAACTTCAAGATTAGACGAATCTAAAAAGATCTCACTTGACTATGTTTTTCCTTATATAACTATGATAAAAATTTAAATTAAAGTTAAACAGTGAATAGTGTCAAAAAGTCAAACGTAGTAAAAACAATGAGACGGATGAAGTATAATTTACGAAAACATGATCTTCTTGGTCCAATTACCTCGATCTTGAGGTTTGCCGGCGAGGTGAGATTTCATCATATCTTGAGGGAGCGAAACTCTGTTGCCGACCACTGGGCAAAATCCGGAGCAGCGGGGGAGGCCAAAGTTGAGGAATGGTTTTAATCGGATTGGCGAATGGATGATGATGTTTATTGTTGATCTATCTATTTGAATTGTTTAGTCGCAGGTGTCTGTTTTTTTTCTTGTCTTTGGTAAGCTGTCGGAGGTGTCTGTTGAGTAGCTATTTCGATGCTTTAGCTATACTTGCTGATTTCTTTTCTTTTTGAGTATAAGCTGTAAGGCGGTAGCTCTTGTTTTGATTTGAGACTGTAACTCCTAATCTTTTTTTTTTTTTGGCTCAACAGCCTACAAAAAGGCTAGGAAAAAAAAGAAAAAATTAACAAAAAAGAGATCAAATTCAGTGAGGCCGTGGAAACCACGTGCCGGTGGCGTCAGCGGCTAGGAAAGGTGACAAACAGTCCGGTGGAAAAGCCCATGTCGTGTAGAAGTGGTCTTCAGAGGCTCCAATCTTGGCTAACGCGTCTGCAACAACATTTCCTTCTCTCAAGATATGCTGGAATTTACAAACATGAAGTCTGCGACGGAGGTCTTCAAATTTGGCAAGATATGGAGCAAGCCAATGGGAGGGGCTCCAATTTGAGCTCACAAGTCTGATGATATCAAGTGAGTCACAGCAGCAGCATACTTCCAACACTCCTTTGTCCACAGCAAGCTGGAGTCCATGAGCTAAGCTTGCGATTTCAGCTTCCAGGACAGAGCCGTCGCCAAGATAGCCCGAGATCCCGGCTATCCAACTACCATCCACGTCACGGAGCACAGCCGCAAACCCAACTCGCTTCCTTTCAGCAAGAAGAGATCCATCGGAGTGCAAAAATATTCCTTGCCACTCCCCCATATTCCAACAAACAAGTCTCGGAGTTGTCGTTGTGGAGGTAGGGTGTTTCTGCCGCCGATCAAGTTCATCGGCAAGATGAGTAATGCTGCGGATTATCGTGTGATGGGAGGACGATCTCCCTCGAAACACCCACATATTCCTCTCTCGCCACACCTGCCAGACACCAGCTATGAAAGAATTGCCATAACAACAAAACATACCTCGCAGCAATACTCGGATATGGGGCCGATCAATGGAATGAAGATCTGCTGGAATCATCACTCCCATAGAAGTCCACACAGCCGCCACCCAGGAGCAATGGAAGAGGCAATGCTGCCAGTCTTCCTCCATCACCCCACAAATTTGGCATAAGGGAGTAGAAGCCACATTCCTATTGAACCTCAAGGAGTTACAGGGAAGGGCCTCACATGAAATCAACCAAAGGAGAAAGCATACTTTCTCAGGCAATCGCGAGTTCCACAGCCATGTCCAATTTCCTTCTGCTGGAGGGGAGCCCAACAAATAGAGAAAGCCAGATTTGGCCGTGTAAAGTCCATCAATGGATCCCTTCCATTTCCACCCATCCTTCATGGACTGATGTAGGCAAGGCGGGGCATGCCTGCCAATACTCTCACGCACAGCCACTGGGAGCTGCGTATAAAGAGTCTCGAGCTTCCATCTATGATTATCCACAATATCAACAACTCGAAGATCGGTCTCACAAGTTTCAATGAAAGGCACCAAGGGGCCAATTGCCTGTCCATTTAGCCAAGGTGACTGCCAATGAGAGCTACTGCCATTACCAAGATGAAAGGAATATCCCCCCACAAGGGTCATGGCAGCCTTCCGGAGGCTACGCCAAATGAAAGATCCAGTCTTACGGGACATAAGAAGGGACCTACCATCGGGATTATACTTGGCCTGAATTTCCAAACTCCACCGTTTACCCTGCCCCAAGAGAAATTCATGAACAAGTTTTCCCAAGAGAGCGGTATTAGCTTGTCGTGCCTTGCGAAATCCAAGACCTCCCCACGATTTTGGAGTAGCCAAACGGTCCCAGTTTACCAAGTTAAGACCGTGCCCTTCCCTATCCTTCCAAATGAAGTTCCGAATACGTTGATCAATACTCCGACATGTAGACTCAGGGAGCCATCCAAACTGCATATAATACGAGGGTATCGCAGCAAGAACATGTCTAGCCAAAGTTGCTCTGCCCGATTTATTTAGTAACCGCATGGCCCAGCTGGACATCCGGTGGTCCATCTTTTCCAGAATATGGGCATAGTGCCGATGGCTCACTCGTTCATGATGGATTGGGAACCCGAGCTAAGTCCCAAGGGAGGTGGTGAAAGCTATGGGGAGAGCAGCTGTGAGCCAGGTTTTTTGGACAGGTGTAACGGCTCGTGAGGCAAAAGCTTTAGATTTGGTGGGGCTGATCTTGAGACCAGAGCAGCAAGCAAAAGATCGGAGAGTGGACACAAGGCAATTAATACTGTCCTCATCCGCCATAGTGCACAAAATAAGATCATCAGCGAATAACAAGTGTGAAATGCTCTGCCCCCCACGAGACAGCTTAATCGGTTGCCAAAGACCATCCTGAACAGCCTTATTAATAGTGACTGACAGTCTTTCCATGACCACATTGAAGAGATACGGGGAAAGCGGGTCACCTTGGCGGAGTCCACGCTTTGGCCGAAACCCTACCAAAGGAGATCCATTCCACAGAATCGAATATTCAGGCGAGGATACACAAGACATAATTATGCGCCTTAATGAGGATGGGATGTTCATTTGCACAAGACATTCCTCCAAAAACGCCCAACGGACATTGTCATACGCCTTTTCCAAATCTATCTTGACAAGAATCGCCTGCTTCTTAGAATTGGATAGAGAATGGACCAACTCTTGAAGTAAGATAGCATTGTCAACTGTTCCTCGGCCTGGGAGGAAGGCCGACTGAAGAGGTGAGATATATTGAGAAAGCAGAGGTTGAAGCCTGTGGACCAACACTTTAGAGATAAACTTGTATGACATATTACACAAGGTAATATGCCGGAAGTGGCGAACACTGCTAGGGACTGCCACCTTGGGGAGCAAACAGATGTATGCCTTGGCAAGATCAGGATCTATATAACCAGTATTGAATGCTCTCTGAACCATATTAATTACATCCGGACCTAGCACCGACCAATGTTGCTTATAAAAAGCTGCGGGAAATCCGTCCGGGCCGGGAGCCGCCAAAGGTTTCGATTGAGTCAGTGCTAATTCCACTTCTTCAGGCTGAACCGTGCCACTATTTACAACACACCCCAGATCATTAATAGGTCTAAGGGCCGGCAGGGGATCATCACTAGTCTGGTTCTCCTCCTCAGAAAATAGTTGAACATAGAAATTTCTCACATGAGATTTCAGCAGGTCAGAATCCGTACACCAAGTGCCATCCTCTTGCAAGAGCCCGTGAATCTTGCTTCTATGGTGATGGAATTTGCCCTGTGCGTGGAAGTATCTCGTGTTCCGATCACCAACTCGAACCCAATCATCTCGGGATCGTTGGCACCAGAACAACTCTTCCTGCATTAGGATCTCCTGATAATCACATTGTAATTTTTTTTCCAAAAGTATAAGCCTGGCCGAATCCACCCAAGTGAAAGCTCGGTCCAAGCCAGCAAGCCTACGCATTAATTTCTTCTTTTTGTTTCTGAGTTTCTGTATATCATTAAAACCATATTGAATCGATACCTCTCGGATTCGGCCAAGCTTATCAACTAAGGTGTCTGAATGCCCTTCCCAAGAATTAGCCACAAGATGTGAATATAAAGCTTGTCTACTCCAGCGAGCCTCCCAACGGAAAGGTTTCGACTGATGCCCCGCCACAGGTTCCCCACAAGAGAGGAGCAAGGGAGCATGATCTGAACCAAATCGCGACAAGGTATGAATATGCCCATTCAGAAAGATATCAATCCAATCTAAATTAGCCAAGCCCCTGACCAATCTCTTCTTTATAAATTGAATATTATTTGCTGATCTATACCAGGTGAATGGCGCCCCTTTAGTACGAATTGGAAAAAGACCGCAGTCCGTAAGGCAAGACTGGAATTCATCCTCTCGGCTTTGGATAAAAAGACCACCTTGCACATCAGACGGCGAAAGTACTTCATTCCAATCCCCCATTATACACCAAGGTCCCATTAATCGGCTCCGAAGATCTCGCAGGTACTCCCAATTAATCCTTCTCCTATAGAAACTAGGGAAGGCATAGATGGCGGAACAATACCATGACGAATCCCCCAAGCTGAGATGAAGGGTTAAGACTCTCCTATCCACCTCAAAGACATCCGTAACAATAGGCGTGCCAGATCGGGCAAGCGCCCAAAGACCCCCAGCCCGACCTTCAGATTCTTGAATCACAACAGGTTTGTAACCAAGTTTGAAGATGAAATTCCGCAGAGTATTATAAGACCCCTGAGGTTCAAGGATAAAGACCAGGGAAGGTTTATGAGTGCGAAGACAATCTGCAAGAGAGCGCCTTGCCCCCGGACTCATAATGCCCCTTACATTCCAAGAATGACAGTAAAATCAAAAAAATCATTTGAATTATTCATCATAAGCAAAAAACAGAAACCAACCCAGGAATACAAAATCCACCAATTCATCATCGTAGAAGAGAGTGAATTAAGGTAAAAAAATTCAACCTGTAGGAGGCTCCTCGCTACCATGGACTGCCACCGCAGTATCCATATCCAGGGAATGGTCCTCATCCGGCACATCCCCATTTTGAAGGTCCATAGCCCCAGCACTTGGTTTGACAACATGACCAGCCGCGGACTCTCCATTATACTGGGCGGGCGCCATTGATGTATGAGAATCAAGGCCAAGCTGTAGGGAAGCCTGATGTTTAGCACCAGCTCGACTTTTCTTCTGGATAGTGGTCGGATTTTTAGCTTTCAGGGAGGCAGACATTTTACCCCTGATGTGTAGAGAATTAAGGCTAGGAGATGGTTCAAGTATCTTACATCCTCTAACGCCCTCATCATTTGTAAGATTTGGGCCAGGAACGACATGGGCCTGGGGCGGTGGACGAGGCTGCAAAGGCCCACCTATTTTAATCCCAGCAGTCGGTCCATTCTTTTTTCACCCCATTAGCAGGCCCATCTTTCGAAGCCATCGTAGTAGGCCCATCAGACTGCTCTCGATCAGGAGTCACGTGCAATTTCTTCTTATTCTTTCGTCTCTTAACTACCATCCAATCCCCCAAATTAGGATTGATATTCTCCAAATCCCTTGATTCACGCCCATGATCTTTATTGTTAGTAACTGTTTCTTTGACCACTTTTGCATGAATGGCAGAATCATCGCGGGTTACCATAACCGTTTTTTTGGACAGTTGTGTTGTTAGGCACCAGCACCGTTCCATAATTATCACCGGAATCGGTGGTAGATGGCTCAACATGCACTAGAGAGGCCACCGGAGGAGAAGTTTCCATTGAGCAATGGGATTGAAGATGCCCAAAACATCCACATCGCATCCAAACTTTGTGCAGACTCTCATAGGAGACATGAATCACTTTGCCCTCAACGTCTATCGAGCCGAGGAGGGGTTCATCCAACTTAATTTCAACACAAACACGAGGAAAACGACCCCTGTGGATAGCCAGGGTATTCAAATCAACCTTAATGTCCGTTCCGATGGCCGTTGCGATAGCCCGAAGCCCATTCTCACGGTAGAAAGCTTGACTCAACCCATTGAATCGGACCCATGTCTGAATGGTATTGACTTTAGAATGTTCCGGATCAAAACCTCTATACCATCGCATGACCGCGAGGCAATGATCACATACAAACCATGGGCCATTGGTGAGGACCGTGTCACGGTCACCGAGTTGATCAAAAATCGCCAGAAAGCAGCCATATCCCACATCCAAGAGCTCAAAACTACCAGAGAGTTTCCAAACCTTGGTAAGTCGGACCTTCAGAACAACGCTACCAATCATAATGCCAATGGGTTTGATAATAAGAGCAGATTCCCAAGGGCCATAGAAGTCATCCAATACTGATTCCGTGAACCGGACCTTAGGGCACCACTGATTAGTACCAGAACGGTCAATGGAAACCAATTTGGCCTTAACCAAGTCAGGAATGGAATCCGTCTGAGATGGGGTAGCAGTCGGACGTTGCAACACAATATCACGAAAGGATGGCCATGCAGGCACGGAGGTCGTCGGGGCAGGAGACACCGGAGCGGGGAACGGAAGAAGGGGGGATCCGGTGAAGGTGGCGGATCCGGCGGACGGCTGGGAGAAACCACTTTTTTCGTCATGAGCCAGCAATCCGGTTTTTTCTCCAATGTACTATTGAGTACGTACTCTTAACTCCTAATCTTTTGGGAGTCTCGTTTTATGTCGGCAATAAAATAATTTCCCTCAAAAAAAAAATATTACGAAAACATAAAACTAATAACATGTGGACTCACTGAAACATACTTCAGTGAATACAAATTTATATGTTTATAAACTTACTACCTCTGTCTCGGTGTTTTTATTACGGATGATTTTTTGGTACTATTCACTCTTCAATTTAATTCGAATTTTTATCATGGCTGTGTAAGAAAAAATATAGTTAGGTGAGATATTGTTAGATTCGTCTAATCTTGTAGGTTTAGACAATTAACTTTTTATAACTTTTCGTTGTACACAATTTAAGTTATTAATCGTTAAAAATATGTATCGGTATACGTGTTGGGTGAGTCCATAATAAAAATAGTGAGATGGAAGAAGTACTATATGTTTATATCGGTAAAATACAAATTACATACCACTCCGATCACGGTACAATTGTAGAATTCATGTATAACCACAAAAGTTAACCCAAAAAGTTACTCCCTCCGTCCCACCACACTTGTCATGTTTGACTTTTTTACACTGTTCATTATTCAGCTTTGACTCAACTTTATTTCAAGTATATATTTAGAGAAAAATAGTCGAGTTGGGTCTTATTAGAATCGTATGATCATATAGTTTTATAATATATATTTTGCATAATTTTTCATTGAACATATTTTGATATATTAACAGTTGAAAAAATGCATTGGATTGTGTGCAAAAGTGAAACAAGACAAGTTAAATGGGACGGAGGGAGTACTTGCCAACTCAACCCTACGGCCCCTATAAAAATAAAGCAAGTCCAGGCCAGCACATATTTGTCCTTATTTATGCATGCATGTGTGTAAAGTGTGCTCCGTCCCATTCCAAGTGTCTTGTTACTGTTGGGTACGAGAATTAAGGTAGAGTTGGTTTGTAAGTATATGGTGGGGTCCACATAATTGTTGGAGGGGAAAATTATTTCTATTTATAGAAAGAAGACATTTGTAATGGGACATCCAAAAATAGTAAGTAGGACATTTGGAATGGGACGGAGGGAGTATATAGGATGGCCTATACATATTCCAATGGTACATTAAAATCTAAAATGGATGTCATCTTCTCTTCAACAATATTCTAAAACCAAACATAAATTGAGTATTTACTATTTATAAACATATATCACTTTTTGCAATTAAACTAATTGCAATTCCATCCCTCAAATTATTGCAAATTGAATAACATATTAATTTAAAAATAGAAGATAATTTTTTTTCTAATTTTATATTATGGTTAATAATTTTATAATTTATAAAATATTTATTTTTATTAAATTTACTTTATATCTAATTAGATTAAAGATTTTAAGTTTTTTTTGTTTTTAAGAATTTTATTTTATAAAATAAATTTTAAACATAAAGTTAACTAAATTATATTGGCATAATTAATGAGTACTGAATTTGTGTGGGTTAATGTATAATTTATAAGATATATTGGGTATAATTGAAAAGATAAATAAGTTTGTATGAGAAAGAATATATAGAGAATATTCTTTTGAGTTTGAGTTTAGTGTAAATGGTTGGAGATGAATTACTATTTGATGTGATATTACTGTAAAATGTGTTTGAGCATAGTATTGGCTATTGGAGATGCTCTTACAATAGGTGTCAAGTTTTCTTCCCAAAAAATACAAAAAATAATAATAATAATAATAATAATACAAAAAACATTTGTTTGCATAATCCTACATATACTTTGATCGAACATGTTATGGTAAAGATTATATGAATAGATGGAATAATTAGATTAGTTGAAAATTAGTAATTATACAAAAAAAATAAAAATATAAAAAGAAAAGCTAGCACACCTGTATTGAAGACGCTGGAGGAAAAAAAATCGGCAAATGTAAGTTTAATGCCCAATGGCTAAAATACACACACTTCAATACCCCTATACCATAATACTTCAAATTCAATGCCTACCCCTTCATTTACCTTTTGTTTTTGAAATTTAAATTGCAAAATGACAAAAATGCCCGCGGATGGAAAAATGTGCCAAGTAATAAGAGGGAGGATAGAGATGTAAATTCAACTTTATGACATGGGTCACATCAGCATACCCCTTTTTTCTCCCCCCTCCCTCAATCTCCGTCCAATTCCCCCATTACTACACTACGCGAGCGGTTTTAAGAGTGAAGAAACGGAGGTCCGTTCGAAGCTAACCACTACGCGGAGGTTTGGAGTTGAGACGAAGAGGCTGTACTTTCGTGGCCCAAGCTCGTGCGCAGCTGCAGTTAAATTCGAAGGCTGTTGTACTCCGTTTTCCATTACGGTTCTAAGGGTTTTCATTCTGGAGGTTGAAGAAGGGCGAAATCCGGCGATCGACGGGAAATAGATAAGGGAAATGGCTGTTCCGTATGTTGAAATCTTCAATGGGTTATTTTCTTGTTCTTTTGCTTCGTTGCTTGCTCTTTTTTTTTGTGAGGGTTTGGCTAATTTTTGCTTCAATGGGTTATTGCACATTTTTGTGAAAATTTCAGAGGTTGTAATGCTTGCTCATCAATAGCTTTGAAATTTCACAGCCTGTAATCTTGGTCGAAGACATTGGTTTTGTGCTTCTTTCCGAAATAAGTTATAAGTTAGGGGCTTATGGTTTAATGATCTAGTCCATTATGCAGAATTGATTTTGCTATACCCGTGAATACCTTACAAATACTAATGATGAGCATGAGAAACATTTCTGTTGTGTGTCGCGTGTACAGCTTTGTCCCTATGAACAACACTTTTGTATGTTTGAGTGTATACCAATTGGCCTCGAAGTATTTTGTTCCAAGTTATTGAGTTCAAATCTATGCAATGGTGGGCAGGTTTCTATAGTATTATTGTTTATAGACGAGTCTGGTATTTGATGTCCTGAAGATTAGTATGAAATAATGTGTTTTGCGAGAAAAGGAAAATGCCGCCGAAGGGTAATAGGAAATGGAGTAAAATAGAGGAAAGTAAAAAGGGAAGTAAACCGAGTAAAAAAGAGGAAAGTAAAGAGGGAAGTGAAGCGAAGGATGAAGAACGTGGGGGGGCAATTTTTACGGCGAGGTGCAACATGTCGGTACTTCAGGAGGCGATGAGCACACTGGAGGGCAGAATGACAGAAGCACAATTGAATGCCATTAAGCAGACAACGTTTTACCATTTTGCAAAGGTGGAAGGTGCTTATTCCAGCAGGACAATGCTGCAGGCCCTTGTTGAAACTTTTAGTGCGGAGAAGTTGGCATTCTTTTTAGGAAATGGATTTAGCTACCGTTCAAAGCATGGTAATTTTCAGTCGTGTTGGGCCTCCCACACAAGGGGATACATGTGCACCCTGAATTTGATCCGGTGTCCCGGGAAGTAAGGTCGGTGCCGCATTCTGGAGCAGTTGGGGGGGGGGGGGGGGGAGACACCTGTAGTGTTGCAGTCTGGCCAGTTAGACGAGAAACCCTCTGTAGCAACGCAGACTGCTAAGGTATAATGCCCCTTCTCATCCTAATGCTACTACTTACGACAATCTACACTATTGTAGTACATATTGGATACTTCTCTGTAACGTGCGCTAATACTACTGTTATGAATTTTGATACCTCTGTTTCAGTTCATATCATACTAGTCTTCTAAGTTTTTCTTACATGAAATTGCTTAACTGTAGGATGGAGCAGCGGATGAGGCCACGCCATCTGAAGATCAACCTACCCACCTGGATGACGAGGTAATTGATGCAGTTCCCATCCAGGTGATTGACACAAGGCACTTAGCTGTCCTAGCTCTGCAGGTGCCCGAACTTCCCTGCGTCGTACGAAAGAAGCCAGCTCCATCTAGCTCTGCAGTTGCCGTCAACCCCGCTGTTGCTGCCGTTGTCCCCGTTGGCGCTGCCTTGAACCCCCTGCTGCTGCCGTCGACTCCCCTCCTGCTACCGTCGTCGACCCCCGTGCTGCTGCTGTCGACCTCCCTGCTGCTGTCGTCGACCGCCCTGTGGCTGCCTTCGCCCCCTGCTGCTGCCGTCGACCCCCTATTTCTTCCGTTGACCCCCCTGCAGAAAAGAATTTTCCCTACGATGAGGCAAACGCTGTTGCTGATCCCTCTACTGAAACTGATACTGGACCGGCTACACATTGATGTTGGGTTTGTACTTTGAGGAGTGTTGGTGACTAACTGTATTGGATGAAACATAATTGATGTTGGGTATGTACTCTGACAAGTGCTGGTGTCAAACTATTTTGGATTTTCTGATGTTGGACATTTATATTCGGTTGGCATGTGCGTAGTACACGCCACATGCTGCTATTTTGTTGATCGTATGGCGTGTTATGTATGGATGGATCTTATGTTTTAATGCGAAAATGGTGCACGTACCTTTTCCTATTTTAACACATACTATGGCGCACGATCACACGTAGGGATGGTTTGGAATATGTTCAGTACACAGCAAGCCAGAGTGTGATGTTGTGAAGAGAAATGAATATAGGGATGGTTAGGAAGATGTTCAGTACACACTAAGACATAGTATGGTGTTAGTGGTTAGGAGAACATGAGTATCATGCAGGTCCAGAGAATAATTTCTTCCTCATGGTGTAATCATATTGTACAACGTTTGTGGTGCTTGTGGAACAACATTACCAGATCAATAGTAGAGAATTATGGCAATTGAAGGCATAGAATGAACCCCACAATGCATTCAATAGCCAAAGAACTAATACTGAGCATGATACTACATATAGGATGGTTGGGAAGATGTTCGGTACACACCAAGACATAGTATGGTGTTAGTGGTTAGGAGAACATGAGTATCATGCAGGTACAGAGAAGAAGTTCTTCCTCATGGTGTAATCATATTGTACAACGTTTGTGGTGTTTATGGAACAACATTGCCAGATCAATAGTTGAGAATTATGGCAATTAAAGGCATAGAATGAACCCCACAACCATCACGGCTTGCTGAATGTCGAAAGTTATTTTGCCTACGAGACCAGTATTGCTTTTCAGCCTGTATGGCGTTTTTGTAACTAATTTTATCGTATACGCATGAAGAAATAATGGTGTTGGCATAGCGAATAATTGGTATTTTGGTCTGACCATTGTGTGGTAAGTGATTTCCGCTGAAACAAAGCAACGGGGATCACAACCATCAATTCATGAAATGCCACTGACAAAAAATCTGTCATAGTACATTTAAGAATCTCTGCATCTCTGAAAAGACACTTTTGTGTGCTTTTTCCACCTTTTCCACTTTTCCCACTTTCCAATTTTGACCCATCATGACACATACCATACCTCCCAACTTTACATTACATGTACAATCCCAAACCCATACGAGCAGTGGACTGCTAGAAATATGTTCAGTACATACCAAGAAAGAGTATGGTGTCGATGTTTGATCGCATGAACAACAATACGAAAACCCTCCAAACAAACGGATGGCCGAACGAATTTGTACACACCAACGAGAGTAGTATTTCTATTCGATGTGTATGGTGTTTCTGTTGTTATCGCTTTCATATAAGCACGAGGAAACCTTTCATTGCAAAATACACGGATCTTGTCGAAAGAATAGTAATCGTCTCCATGCAATTCTTTCATTGCAACATCCCTTCCATTCCAAGCAGTGCAGTAGCTAATTTTAACTTTCAAAGCGGTGTGAATTTCATCCACAACCCTATTCGGTGCATAATTAGGATCCCGTCTCAACTTCTCCTTTATGAATGCGGCAACCCATGGAGCATTCGCCTTCGGATGTGTCATTGACTGGAGATTATTTACGCCACATGTAGGAGTCAACGTGCATGTGCGAATGGCAAAGGACTCGTCGGACTTGTGGTGTGATGCATACACCCGCCATCCATAGCCTTCCATGGAATATTTCACAAGAATTTTCTTCGTATGGTTAATCACATAGTAATATTGGCGCCGAACCGCAATACAATAATTTTTCAACACCATGCGGAAGGCTGTGGATGGCGACATTGCACTATTATAGGACACATAAATGATCTTTCCCTACAGCACCTAATACTACATTACTCTATGCCAAAACACCATAATATATGAATGGCAAACACAACAATTGCATAAGTGGTATACACTACTGTAGTAATTCCTCGATTGTGATCCACTACATATCTAAAATCATGTTTCATTTACTACATATGTCCCAACACTCCTATCATTTGCATGCGCAACATAAATACTCATTGAGTCAATAATAACCCATTTATGCTAATCAATACAATACCAATGTGCGAAAAAAAAAGAAAAAAAAACTAAATACCAGTTCCTAGCATTCTAATACCATTGTGTATTTTGTTTAACACAACACTCACCTCTGTCCCTCGTTTGCAGCTTCCATGTTCATCAACCTCATCTTTCCGAAAGCTTGACCCTTTGCTCGATTCAAACAGAACATTCTTCTTATATCTTCAAGGAATAGGATCTCCATCGTGCGGTCCCCGTCGGGCACATAAAAAAGCAAGCTCACTGTCGGACCCATTTCTCTGCCAACTTCGCAAACAAATCGGCCACAAGGTCGTCGTCCCTAACCCGTAGAAGATGAACCTCGGTGTTGTAGTGACAGGATAACATCATCTCTGCCCCGTTTCCTACGCCTTCACTGCCGCTCTCCATCCCCCTTCCGTTCGGACGTTATCCCTTCGAAAACCCTAATCGATGTTGTTGCCCTTATCCAAAACCATTCCCTTCATCTTACCGTCGTCTCCTCCAACCTAAAAAGCTTCAAACCCTAAACTCTACAAACCCTCCTCGTCGCGCGGTTGTCCTTCCCGAAAACCCTTCGTCTTTTCCAAAATCCACAACCAACGACGAGGAGTGAAGCCCTGCCCGTGTTCTCTTCTACGGACCGGCGCGTGCGAAGGATGAAGAAGCCCTCCGACGAAGCTTCCCCAACAGGTTTCTCCTCCGCCGGCTCTCTTCATTCCAAAGACACTTTGGGGTTGTTTGATTCGGTCACATGTTTGGAGTGTGGAGTGCTTATGCCCCAGTCAAATCACCTGCAAAAAGTGGGGGTATTTTGGACATTTCACAATTACATAATGATTTCCCTTTAGTTTAATTGATGGGGTACTGAATAGGAACGTATTTGCAACATAGGTAGTAATACATAATATATATAGTATACAGGTACTGAACTTACATATCTTTTTACATGGGGTATTTATCTCTCAAAACCCCAAAAAAAATTAACCATAATGATTGTTTACTAAAAATATTTGTCCCCTTTTTTATATGTGTAGAATATATATACTTCATCCGTCTCAGTATTTTTGTTACGGATCCATCCAACACGTATGTCGATACACATTTTTAACGGTTAATAACTTAGATTGTGTACAATGAAAAGTTATAAAAAGTTAATTGTCTAAAACTACAAGATTAAACGAATCTAACAAGATCTCACTTGACTATATTTTTTCTTACATAGCTATGATAAAAATTTGAATCAAAGTTAAACAGTAAATAGTGTCAAAAATCTATTTGTAACAAAAACACCGAGACAGAGGTAGTATAAAGCAATATATTTGTAGTGATTTCAGCGACTCGGCAAGGAATATTTCAACGATATATTTGTAGATATTTCAGCAACTCGGCAAGCAATGCATAATGATATTTCAACCATAATGATTGTTTACTAAAAATAGGTGTCTCCTTTTATTTTTTGGGAAGCTGGTGTCTCCTTTTATGATATTTGCATAAGATAACCATGAATTCAACTCAATTATATTTCAGCGACGTTGTATAATGATTTCAGCAATGCCTTATACAACATTTCAACGATATATTTGTAGTGATCTCAGCGACTTAACAAAGAAGATTTTAGTAACATATTGTAGACATTTAAGCGACTCGGCAAGCAACATTTCAACGACATATTTTCAGCAGCGACTCAGCAAGGAACATTTCAGCAACATGGGTATGTATATTTCAGCGACATGGGTATGTATATTTCAGCGACATGGCTATGCATATTTCAGCGATATAGCTATATATATATATATATCTTAACGGCACAGTTATGCATTTTCAGCAACATAATATGCTTAATATGCTTAATCAGCCCCATGCTCATGCCAGGTTTTCGCTTGCGTCTTGGGAATGGTGGATGCAGCTTTTAGCATGGCTCATGGCTTTGAGGTGGTCCTATAGTGCCTCGAATCCCATTTGTTCATGTGTCTGATAGTGCGCTTTGGGTGAAAGATGTGTTTATGGATAGCAGATGGTGTTGGGGAACGCTGGTAACTCTTCTTCCAGATGCCATTTTATCTGAAATTCAAGAACTTGGGCCGGTTATTCTCCACCCTGAAGCCACGGATGTGTGGTGTTGGAGTCATAGTGCCTCTGGGAAATATTCAGTGTTGGCTGCTTATAATTGGCTTTTGCAACCGCGAGGTTGTGGACATGATGATGGGCGTGCTTGGGTCTGGCGCTTGTGCATTCCTGAGAAATTACGCCTGTTGGTATGGTTAATTACTCACAACTCTCTTCCCACTAATTCCTGCGCATGTGTAGAGGTATGGCATCTTCATCTACGTGTGCTATCTGCAATACCTCGGAGGAGACTATCTGGCACATATTTTTTGGCTGTGCTTGGGCATCAGCTGCTTGGCAGCGACTTGGAGATCTACCATTCACTTCTCCTCCGATTTCTTCATCCTCTATAGAGGTGTGGTTTCGAATGTTATAGGAATTGGTGAAGCATTCAGTGGGCGCTTCTTTGGTCCATCTGGTGAGGAAGATGTACTTATTGCATGGGAGGTGCGCAAGTGTATTCACATGCCATGACTCATGATGCACGCCAGCTTGGTGTGAGTATTGAGTCTGCATGTGGACAGCTCCCCGCTACAAGATCGCTTAGGTTGGTCTCATGGAATCTAAATCACCATGTTGGTGTGTTATTACATGTTGATGGTAGTTCTTTGGGGAATCCAGGCCTGGCCGACTTCGGTGGTGTTATACGCACTGGAGATGGGCGTTGGGTGGAGGGTTTCTCGGGTTTTGTGCGGGTGGCTGCCATTCTAGTGGCAGAGTTGTAGGGTATTTGGAATGGTATGTTGGCTCTTCATTGTCATGGCGTTTCTGTGGCCACTTGCTACTCTGATTCTGTTGAGGAGCTTCGCTTGTTATCTCGTGGTGTCTCTGGATAGCATTTGTTTTATCCTTTGGTGCGTTCCATTATTGATATCATGCGACAGACCCCTGGCTATCGCTGATTTCATCTTCTTCGCGAGGGTAATACGGTGATTGATGCTTTGGCTCGATGTGGGGCAAAATCGGTGGAGTTTTCACTGCTTGGGCATTTCTGCTCGATGATGTTCGGCCTTGCCTTGCTGCGGATTCGATGGGGACTTGGGTCCCTCGGTTTTAGGCCTGATGGTGTTTTTTCTTGTTGTTTCTTTTTTCCTCTCTCTTTGCTTCTCTTGTTGTAGTGTTTTTAATCTTTTAACTCTTTGCCGACGCTTTGCGTCTTTTATCCAAAAAAAAAAAAGGAAATTGTTCAGTTAATGAAGGAAATTTTGATTCTTTTTAATCTTAATATGTAATGATACAGATCATCATAAATTAGGAAATAACTTTGGTGATTGTGTAACTAAAGAAATGTTACATATTTATTTTGACAATTCTACCTTTTTTATTTTATAATTATTGGATTTAATTTTTTCATAGTATTATTGGATTTAATTAAATGAATAAAGATTGTTCTCTTAATGTAACATGCTTCCAATTATTTGGAAGTGCCGTAATTGTACCCTACTTTGATACCCTCTTTTTCTTCTCCATTTTTTTTCTTCTTATAAATGGTAAATGAAACGATTTCATAGGCTTATTTGACTTTTAAGATAAACATTCAAAATATTATTAAGTGAGAATAGCTAGTGTGTAGACATTTCCATAGCAATTCTCATGTTCAAACCCTTACTTGAACAACTATAACTCTGTTAAAACAAACTGAAACGGCGGAATGAGACCTGACCCTTGTGTCTCTCCCCTGCCTTCCAACTATAGGTTGGGGTTCGATTTCCATCCGGCTCCCTATCCCTCCATTTATTACCTTTTGTAATTTGTGTGGCTTGGGCTCCCACACACCTTTGCCGACACATATGTGTCAATGTTTAAAAAAATACACACTAAAACAACAGTAACAAACTCCATAACAACAACTCAACTATTATTATATTATAATTTTATGCGTGTGATAATTTATTAGAGAATTATTGCTTGATTAATGTCTTTTTTATTGAATATATTATTGTATATATTTGGGTTTACAAAGTATATATAGGATTGTAAAATTGAATTATTTTTACTAAAGTAGAAGTATATTTTAGTCTAAAATAGAAAAGTTAATTTCAAAAAATATTGGCACTCTTTGGCAATTAGTTGTTGACGTACTTTTAGATGATTATATTAATTGTTAGATGTTAGTTACTAGCTGATTAAGTATGCAAATTGGACCAGTTATTTTTGACAGGCCCAAGCTAATATATAAAACTCTGTATGCGTTATTTGAGCGTAGTCTCAACAATCTGCAAATCACAACCAGAGGCAAACAAAAACAGAGTGCGGAAATAAATATAAGAACACCAACGATTTGGTTACCCAGTTCGATCCACTGATCTACATCTGGGGGCTCCAAGCCAGGTTTTCACTAAATTCCCACAAACAGGTTGAATACACATCAACACACTTTACACATCCTTTCCATTCCAGTGAACTTCTCTATCTATTCAACTAGACTAGAGAAACACAAGGGAGCTTCAACCTTATCTACCCAAATGCAATCAATTCACTAGAGATGCTAAAGTGGTGTTTGTGAAACCTAGCTACTACACAGATTAAGCACGATGGTGGTAATACACCCAATCTAACCACAAGTTGTGTTTACTAGAGATAAATCAAGAAAAACTTAAACACAAACTCAAATCCCCATAAGAATGCAGCAGTCAGAACAACAAGAGAAATACCCAACTGTAGAATGGTTGTTTCTGCCTATTGTCAACAACGAACTGGGGGGATTATGGCTCCAGCTTCCCTTAGATCACCATGGCAGAGAAGGACCTCTCCAATATGCTCTGTTTTCTATCCTTTGTGGCTGGAATAAGTCTTGAGAAGAATGGAGGAGGAAAACAGGTATTTATAGATGTGCAAGGCCCATCAAAAAGCCCTAAAAGTCTGCTAAGGGAAATGGCCACATCACTGTCCTTTCTGTACTTTCCAGTTGTGCGGAGTACTCGTTGTTGGAGGGTTATCTCAACATCGGCGTGACAACGAGCATCTTCACAACACACAAGATATTTCCTTAACAATTTTGATGACGTATTTATACAAAAAGTGTTAGGTAAAATTAGAAAATAATGAAAAATTAGTTGATAATAAAAAATTGGTTGATAAAAGTATAACAGGTAAAGCCAAAACACCGGTAAAAGCAGCATTTACAAAACAAACTGTTTGGAATCAATCATATATTCTAAAACTCTATTTATCAAACATCTTTATTACTCCCTCCGTCTCATATTTATCTTCTTCGACACTGTAGATACGGAGTTTAAGAAAGTTGTATTTTATTATTTTCATGTGTACTTTTTGAGGGGTAAATTTGTCTCCTTTTGTCTTGTAGTGCAATTATTAGTAAAATTAATGATTGATTTTTCTGCAAATATATGGACAAGTAGGGACATTTTAGTAAAAAAAAATTCCCTTTTTGGGGTAGGAAGATAAATGTGGGACGTCCAAAAACGGAAAGTAAGAAGATAAATATGGGACGGAGGGAATAGTTGTTTTTCATGGTCAAATAGCTAAAAACTGCAAAATCAACTATAAAATAGCTTATAAACTATTACCAAACAGGACCATTGAAAAATTGTCCTTATATTAGCTCCTTTAAAATTGGATATTTAAATTATATTTCTCTTAATTGGACCATATAGAAAATTTAAAAAAAGAAAACTCTAAACTCTAAGGCCATCTCCAACCCACATCTCTATTTTACAGTTACACTATCTCTATTTTACAGTTAGATTTACAGTTTTCCACTATCCCTCTCCAACCCACAACTCTAAATTTCCCTCTACAATAGAATATTCTATTTTGATTCCCTTTACTTGTAACGCCCCGAAAATTCAAACCTGATTTTCGCAAGCATTACCGCTGTACTAACTATCCTAAACTAGTGGCCAGCTAATTTAAAACAGCTAGTACAACACTGGGTAAACCTAAAGTGATCATCTAATTAATCCAGTTTAATGCAGAGGCTATAAATAAATTAAAAACACATAGGCACATAAAAAATGTCACCCAATAATAATCAAATAACGGTCCCAGCGACCCATCCAGGCTACAAGCCTCCTAACAGCATACCAATATCTCAAACAGGGCTACCAGCCCAAAGCTGTAAATCACATAAGGCCACCGGCCGACAGTATGTAAATCCCAGGCTCACGGGCCTCAACCAGCAGTAGTCCAAATACCAACCACAGATAGTCACATAGTATCACATTAGCATAATGAACGCATCCTATATACTCCTATCTATGTGATCTCTCAATACCCCAAACCCGAATCATGCTCCAGCGCCTCCAGGATGATCTATAAAACAGACAAAAGCAAAGGGGGTCAGTACAACGTACTGAGCAAGGCTACGTGCCGGGGAGTAAGGGAAAACAGAACCACATCTCAAGATAGTAAATATAGGTGATAAATAAACATATTAATAACGGCAGAATATAAATAAAGCAGTTAAACACCACACCGTCCCATACCGGTGCTTCAACCACGATCATACAATTGACATAAATAAATCATCACACCGTCCCATACCGGTGCTTCAACCACAGACATACAATTTATGCACGTGATGCATGGCCTAACATACACCTATCTACCCTATATGCAAATGCAAATGAATATGCCTAGCCGGCAACCTAAACCCGGGCGGTATGAACCCACGGGTGAGGATATCATCAACTCCAACCCGTTACAGGGTAACATACACCATCCCCGCAGGGACCACAGGTATCACAGCCAAATCACAGGCATAACAGCCAAATCACAGGCATCACAGCCAAATCACAGGCATCACAGCCTAATAATCACCCCGCAGGGCCATCGGGACTCAACAACACCGGTAAAGGCTGCCCGATCAGACATTTCCAATATGTCCATCCATCCATAATGCAATACCATGCATTATAATAACCAGCCCAAAAGGGCCAACATGAATAACAACCAATAATCCACCCCGCAGGGTCATCGGGACTCAACAACACCGGTAAAGGCTGCCCGATCAGACATTTCCAATATGTCCATCCATTCATAATGCAATACCATGCATTATAATAACCAGCCCAAAAGGGTAACAGTAATAACAACCAATAATCCACCCCGCAGGGTCACCGGGACTCAACAACACCGGTAAAGGCTGTCCGATCAATCATTTCCAATATGTTCGTCATCTCATAATGCAATATCATGCATTATAATAACCACCCCAAAAGGGTAACAGATATAACAGTCAATAATACACCCCGCAGGGCCATCGGGACTCAACAACACCTGTGAAGGTTGCCCGATCTATCATAAATATCATAACAACCCATCGGGTTAATAACCGTCAATTCCAATGCAATAACATACATATGACAATACAGTGATATTCAAGCACCTAGACACTAGGTTCGCATGCTTCTCAACATATAAGGAATTCAATACATAGCCCCCTAGGCTAAGTCATTCATGATATAATAATTCAACAGTTCCCCCAAGCAATTCAACAACCCCACGGGCCAATTGATTAACCTAGGTTTACCAATAACATTTGGGGAAGTCATAACAATAATTGGTGCAAAGAAAACATCATTATAGAATCAAAATCGCACAAAAATGGGCCAAACAGACCCTTCCTGCGCTCACTGCGCGCCCGCGCGCGTAAAACGCGTGACATACGCAGTCCAGTACTGTAGCAATTACTGTAGCAATTACTGTAGCAAGTTACTGTGGTAACTACTGTAGCGAGTTACTGCGGTAACTACTGTAGCGAGTTACTGCGGTAACTACTGTACAAGTTACTGTGGTAGTTACTGTTCAAATTACCGTGGTAATTACTGTTCAAATTACCGTGGTAATTACTGTGGCGAATTACTGCGGTAACTACGCGAGTTACCGTGGTAACTACTGTAGCAGTACTGTAGCAGTACTGTAGCAGTTACTGTTCATCGTCTTCTCCGATTTTCCAATCGGTTTTCCGGCGATTTCGCCGGAATTTGACCCCCAAATACCCCCCAAACACGTAATTTAAGCAATATAATCCCTTGCCTGATGTCTTCCAACAAAAATCGGCCTCCGATTCGTCGATTACAAGCTTCAATCGAACAAAATCAACCCAAAACCTAAAATCAACAACCAACTCCAAAATCAACACCATTAAGCTCACGAATATATCTAAAACATATATTTGAGTCTAAATATTAAAGGATTAAAGCTTAACTCAACAAAATACAAAAACCCCCAATTTTATCACCCACGGTCAACACCCAAAACCACCTCAAATCTTAACAAAATTAAGAACTAATAACAATAAATCACTTACCAAAAGCATGAATATGAATTTCCCAACTTGATTTCAAGCCAATATTGAAGATTGTTCTTGGCCAAGGAGGGCTACGGGAAGAAGAAATGGAGAGAGGAAGAAGAAAGGAAAAAAATGAGGAAAAAGGGAAGAAAAGTGAGGAAGGTGGGTCTCAACCCACTTCTCATTTTTAATAAAAATTATATCCGGATCGGGTCATGATGTTGTGTCTCCTCCCAACTTCTTTTATTCTAACAAGTCGCGGTCCATTTATTTAAGCACTTTGGCTCTTATTAACTTGTGGGTTTGCTACCCACTTATTCTTCCACTTCATCAAAATCATACCTACAAAATATCCATATAATAAATCCTTTGTTAATTAACCACAATTAATTAAATTAATTATGCGTTAATTAATCGGGATGTTACATTACTATTCATATAATATTTCATTTATCAATTATATTAATACATATTTTAAATATATAATATATTTAATTTTTATATTTAAATTAGATAATTAAAAATAATAATTAAAAATTATTTAAATATTAAAATGAAAAATATGAACTTAAATTAAGAGAAAGAAGAAAATAATTCAAGAAAAAATAAAAATATTTTACAAAAGAAAAATAAAACAAAAATAAAAATAAAATCAAATAATAAAGTAAATAAAACATAAAAAGAAAGAGAAAAAAAAAAGAAAAAAAAAAGAAAAGCAATAGCGGGATGAACAGTGCACCGCAATAAATTGCGGTGCACCTGTTGGGGAACGCCAAAAATGGCGTTCCCGGCCGCCATTCTTGCGGGCGCGTTGGAGCGCCCGAAATCTTTATTTTCCTGTCCAACGCCATTTATGGCGTAGCGTTGAAGACGCTCTAATACATTTTTTTAAAGGTAAATGAAGTTATTTATGTGGTTCTTTGATGCTACGAGTAACATTAAAGTACCTATAGAGTGAGACCTATTACGGCCAGTTTGGATGAGTTTTTTAAAAAAATAGCAGAAGCATAAATCAAAAGTAAAAGCATATGCAACTTTTGTATTTGGATAGAACTTTTGAAAAACAGTTTTTTTTTAAAAAAAATATATATGTTTTGTTGAGTAATTGAAAAGTACTTTTGAAATGTAGTAATTACAAAAAAAGACATATTTTTTTATACGAGAATAAAATATATTTATAGTGTAATTTATACTCCTATTACATAGTAGAAACATTTAAGACGTTGCACATATTACTTGGTACTTTTAGGACAAGCACCCCTTGAAATACTTTTTCCACAAGCACTTTTTTAGCTTTTTGATTTGCTTTTATTTTTCTTCAAAAATCCAAACAAATACCTATTGTCTACCAAAAATATTTTTGACAGAAGCAAAGTCAAGAGCATATGTCCAGAAACCAATTGTATTGTACTATTAGAATTAGAAATCAAAACCTTTATTGTCAAAGTCTATCCCCCAAAAAAAAAGAAGTTATTTGTATTGTACTATTAGAATTAGAAATCAAAACCTTTATGGTCAAAGTCTATCCCCCAAAAAAAACTGTCAAAGTCTCGTAACCTTTCATACTCGCCTTAATTCTAAACTCTATATACTGTATTGGCCATGCCATGAAAATTAAACAATTTATTTAAATATAAAAATAAAAAATAAAAGGAAAAATTGACAAAGAAAGCAATAAGTGACACAATTTTATTTCCATATGTATATGGTACGGTGAATATAAGAGACAGAATCACCAACACACAAATTTGGGTCTTATATAAAACTGATGAATTCTTGAATCATGATTGAATATGTGAGTTTATTTCTATTTACGTCTAAAATAAAATAAAATAAAATTCACTTCCCGTACCAAATAAGTAAGAGGAACGAAAATGTCGTCAGCGACTTTCACAAAACTAACACACGACTTCATTCCCATAACAAAATCGAATCTTCTTCAATCCGGAATCCGGCGTCGCCGTCGGCCTCGTCTCCGGCCAGCTCCCACGACGACGCGTAGTAGCAATACGCGCCGCCCCGCTCCGACGAAAGATCCGGCAAGTCGAAGAACGTGTCGTCCTCGTGAGAATTCAGCGATTCCTCCGATGACAAATTTGTGGATGAGTGGGAGCTGCTCATCAGCTTGATTTTGCCAGGCGCCGCCGCCGTCAATTCGGACCTGGATTCCGTCGAAAATGTGCCCGCGGCGGCCTTGGCGGCGGCGGCTTGGATGTCCTTGGGCGCGGCGGAGGCCGGGCGGGGGAGCTCGTGAGCCTGGTGCGGGAAATTGAGGTACGCCGACGAGCCCTTGATCGCTAGGGCAGCCACGTCGTGTGCACGCGCCGCCATCTCCGCCGTCGGGTAGGTTCCCAGCCATATCCTGGATTTCTTCCGCGGCTCCCGGATTTCACACACCCATTTCCCCCAATTCCGCTTGCGCACGCCGCGGTACGTCGGGTGGCGCTCGCCGCCGTTGTTCCTCCGCCTTCTGGAATTATCGTCCTCATTCCCGCCGCTCTTTTGGCCCTGCTGAATCTTTTTCCTCTGCGGTTCGGAGCAGTGCGCCGTGCTCTGGGAAGATGATGACGTGGACGACGGCGGCGACGCCGAGGCGGATGTCGTCGAATTCTGTTGACGGCCGGCAATGCTATTATCAAAGGCGATTTTGTGTTCCATAATGCCACAAAAATATCGACAGTATAATACTATAAGCAATACTAATAATTTTCCACTCTATAAATAAATATATATAGCACATATGAATTCCATTTTTTTAAAAGCAAATTAAATTAAGTAGATTGCCAAATGACGTAATTGCCCCGCGCAATCATGGAGATGGAGACATAAATAAAATCTGGTGTCGCCAGGAATGGACTATAAATCTTACTTTTTAGGAGGTGAAATATTTATATTTAGAAAAACACTTCTAAATTAGAAATTCAGTTATTAAAAAACATATAAAAGTAATGGTTATGAGACTAATAATTTTATGAATTTAAAGAATAATTTTTGAAGTGATCATTTATGTTAAAGTCCCACGTCGGTTATATGTTGGGTTATCCCCTATATATATGGACATGAGACACTCTACCTATCACCAACTGATTTTAGGTTGAAGCTCTAGGTTCATCTTCTTTCTAACAATTTAGATGTGCGTATGAAAAATAATTAACTCTCCCTATCTCATTTTCCTTCTCTTGATTCATTTCAGTATATAATTTAATGTATTTTTTAAAGGTTAATATATCAAAATATATACAGCAAAAAAAATTATATAAATTATATATTCTAAAATTACATGATTATATGATTATAATAGACCGGCTCGTCTATATGATTATATGAGGAGAGTGAGAGTGAAAGAAATGGGAAGGTATAAATGGGGTAGAAAAGGAGAAGACGACAAATTAGGGGAGTGTTGGGGAAATAATAAAAGAAAGGGGGGCCAAGGGATTTTAGGCACGTTAATTTTGGGGGGGGGGGGGGGGGGGGGGGGGAGGGGGGCCTTGACAACCATCTTCATTAAATATTTGCAAAATGATGTCCACGACTTCGTTTGCTATTTGCTAGTTCAATTGCTACCCTTCCCCTAACCCTCACCACATTTATTACATTAATGCTACACTAGCTATAGACTATAGACTACACTTTCTTGCTTTCTTAATAAGATTTGATTTGAGTGCTGAAGTGCTCAAAATAGTTCTATGTATGAATTGAATGGATCAAGGTTGATAAGATCGGGATCTTATATTGGATCGTTTTTTTTTTTTTAAGATCGAAATCGTAGGATCGAATCGGGATCCTAAGATCTTATGAAATTGCAATAATAAATAAACTCATTTATGCGTACTAATATTAATTCGTGAGTTTATGAATCTGACAAGTTAACTAAACTCATATTATGTTTTTTTTACACATTATACATAAAGAATACACGTTTTAAGTTTAAAATTAAAGAAAATAAATTATTTTGATCCCAAGTCATAAAACCCTATAAAAATTTTAGCGTTTAAGAGGATATGATCGTAAGATCGTAGAAGCAATTAAGCCAGTATGACCATAAGATCGTAACATCCTACGATCAAGATCGGGATCTTATCCAGATCTTACTAATTTTAAGATCCTACAAGGATCGGGATCGTTTTAGAGATGTGTGATCGTAAAATCATAAGATCCTAAGATCGGGATCGAGATATTAACAACTATGGAATGGATGCTTTGTATGTGCTTAGTGTTTTTATATAACTCAAACATCATTAAATACCCAACATATACTCCATTAATACCTAGCACACATACTTCAATAGGTCCGTACGCGAGCACATGCTGAATGTTACTCATTCAACACCCTATCCAAAACCCTCTAAATATACTACATCCATTTCTAAATAATTGTCTCTTTCACCTCAATTTAAATAACCAGTGTTTGCATTAATTAACTAATAAAATTACATTTTTACCTCTCAATTAAACACACTCTTAATAAATGTCAACAATAGTATTTTTGTAAAGTGATTTAAAATATAGTAAAAACATAGCATAACTACCTAGAATTATCTAAAAGTGACAACTATTATGGAACACTTTTTAATTTTTAGAAAGACAACTAAAAAGCAACAGATGGAGTAGGTAAGAATGTAGGTTGAGTTAATTTTTTATGCGATTAAATTAAATAATGTTTAATTGCGCTTATGCCCTTAGGTGTCCACGACTTCGTTTGCTATTTGCTAGTTCAATTGCTACCCTTCCCCTAACCCTCACCACATTTATTACATTAATGCTACACTAGCTATAGACTATAGACTACACTTTCTTGCTCTCTTAATAAGATTTGATTTGAGTGCTGAAGTGCTCAAAATAGTTCTATGTATGAATTGAATGGATCAAGGTTGATAAGATCGGGATCCTATATTGGATCGTTTTTCTTTTTGTAAGATCGAAATCGTAGGATCGAATCGGGATCCTAAGATCTTATGAAATTGCAATAATAAATAAACTCATTTATGCGTACTAATATTAATTCGTGAGTTTATGAATCTGACAAGTTAACTAAACTCATATTATGTTTTTTTTACACATTATACATAAAGAATACACGTTTTAAGTTTAAAATTAAAGAAAATAAATTATTTTGATCCCAAGTCATAAAACCCTATAAAAATTTTAGCGTTTAAGAGGATATGATCGTAAGATCGTAGAAGCAATTAAGCCCGTATGACCATAAGATCGTAACATCCTACGATCAAGATTGAGATCTTATCCAGATCTTACTACTTTTAAGATCCTACAAGGATCGGGATCGTTTTAGAGATGTGTGATCGTAAAATCATAAGATCCTAAGATCGGGATCGAGATATTAACAACTATGGAATGGATGCTTTGTATGTGCTTAGTGTTTTTATATAACTCAAACATCATTAAATACCCAACATATACTCCATTAATACCTAGCACACATACTTCAATAGGTCCGTACGCCAGCACATGCTGAATGTTACTCATTCAACACCCTATCCAAAACCTTCTAAATATACTACATCCATTTCTAAATAATTGTCTCTTTCACCTCAATTTAAATAACCAGTGTTTGCATTAATTAACTAATAAAATTACATTTTTACCTCTCAATTAAACACACTCTTAATAAATGTCAACAATAGTATTTTTGTAAAGTGATTTAAAATATAGTAAAAACATAGCATAACTACCTAGAATTATCTAAAAGTGACAACTATTGTGGAACACTTTTTAATTTTTAGAAAGACAACTAAAAAGCAACAGAGGGAGTAGGTAAGAATGTAGGTTGAGTTAATTTTTTATGCGATTAAATTAAATAATGTTTAATTGCGCTTATGCCCTTAGGTGATTTTAGTTTTGTGTCAAGTGTGGATTGAAATCTTGATGGGTCAAATAAGTTAAAAGACGTTTAATGGCTCCTTAAAAAAAAAATGTTTGGATTTATTAAGACATTTTGGGTCTCTCATAGGTAGGTTGAATCAAATAGCTATGCTTGTCATTTCTAACTCGATTTAGGATTGGATTACTCCTATATAATGAATAGAATATAATTACTAAATATGGACTAAGTATATTATGTAAGATCATGATTCTTGAGGGATGGTTTTAAGTGCCAAATATAGAATTTGACCATATACATTATAAAGAATCAAAATACATCACATTATATATATCATTAAAAAAAATACAGCATATGGTTAATTCCATGTTAGACCATTCCAATTTTTTAGGGTTGGGGACTTACTATAGCGGTCAAGTCTCCCTTCTCCCATTCTATGGTTGGGAGTTCGATCCCTACCCGGCCCCCTATCCCTCCCCTTTATCCTTTATAATTTGTGTGGTTTGGACTCCCACACACCTTTGCCGACACATCAGTATTACTGTTTATTAAAAAAATTCATGTTAGACCATTCGACCAAATTGTGAATAGTCATAGGTTTCAAATTTATATTCTCAATTACTTGCTATGTATAATGATCTTGTATTAATTATATGCAACATTCAATTGGTTATAATTATCCTTGCAAAAGGCTATGTGTAATGTTCTTGTACTACTCCCTCCGTTATTAAACAGTTGTTTGTTTCAACTCAATTTCAATAACAAATGTTTGCATTAATTAACTCATAAATTTATATTTTATCATTCAACTAAACTCATTCTTAATAAATGCCAACAAATAACATTTGTGTAAAGCGAAGGCCTGTATAGTAAAAACATAGCATAACTACCTATAACTACCTGCAAATGACAACTATTATAGAATATTTTTTAATCGTTAAAAAGATAACTAAAAAGAAACAGAAGGATTATATGCATCACTCAATCAATCATAATTATCTTTGCAAAGGGGTTTGAATAAGATACTGAATGAATGACATTTAGCAGGTGCTAACGTGCTAACTCGATAAGGTGTATGTGCTATGTGTTAATAAAATATGTGACATGTATTTAATGGTGTTTGTGCTATATAACAACACTCAGCACACTCAAAATATTCCTTCAACACTTTAGCATGAGCTGATTTAGGTCCCAAATCAAATCCCTTGCAAAATCCTTATAAATCATGGGAGAAAAACTGGTGTTTTTTTTTTTTGGAGGGGAGGTAATTTCAAGGTACCCCAAACATCATTTGGTCTAAGACTAATCTTTCGAGGATCGAGTGAGCACTGAATGATTGTCTTTCCAAAAGCAAAATTATGCATGCACAAAAATCCAAACCCCGGATCTTTCCTTAAAATGCCAGAACCTCATACGAGTTAGGATAACTGTCGTTTGATAGAAAAACTGGTGTTAGATACTATACATTAATATATACTTGTGTTGTCTTGAATTTTTGGTCTAAGGGAAGGGGACAATGCTTGCAACACCCTAATATATGCATGTAGATTTAACTTTTAATATCTTTTAAAGATATGTTTATTGTGGTTATTTATATTTTTGTCAATTATGGTAGAGTGACACATAGTAATTTTTTTACAAGTGATGTTCAAACGTGGATAAAGGAATTGATATCACATAGCAATTGGTATTAAATAAATTAAATTTTAAAATATATATTTATAATTTTTA